>JABUQX010052568.1:37500-52500 GCA_015478945.1 Trachelipus rathkii | reverse complement strand
GAATTAGGAGCAAAGGTTTGAGCGAAAATATTACGTATAAATTGCCAACTCTTTACAGCATAAATCGATAGGAGTAAACTTTTCCAATGCACACGCGTTTTTAAATATATATTTTCAACAGAAAATAAGCTTAAAGATTATAAACACAGTAAGAGTTTAAAACGCAAGTTTAAAGGGAGAGGCCCTGCATGAGAACAAGTAGAGTTAAACGAAGGTTTGTTAGGTTAGTTGAAGAGAAGGAATATGGAACGTACGCCTCCATGCCAGAGAGAATCACCTCCGTGATGTGCTAAGGTCACTCCGAGGGGTCTCACCCACCCCACAGAAGCAGTAACCATTCCTTTGGGAAATCAAAGAAGTACGACAGCAAGTGCTATCAGTTAGCAGCACCTCGGTGACAAAAACGTTTCGTACCCTTAGGCGGGGTCTTACTTCGGAAAACTTTAAGAGATGGAACAGGAAACGTAGATGAGAAGGTGATCGGAGGAACCCAGTGGAGAATCGAGTTTAACAGAATAAGGAGGAAGCTTATACCGTGAGTCAATCGGTAGAGCAGCGGAGTCGCATGGCAAGGGCCGGATCTTAGGTAGAAATTACCTATTGAAATTTCCCTCCTAGAATAGGGCTAAGCCCGTGAGATGTGAACCTTTAAAAAAAAAAAAAAAAAAAAAAAAAGGTTAAGAATGTTGGGCTCATCTCCAAGATGGCCAGGGATACGAGTAGAGAGCTGCACTAACTGCTTGAGATCATTCTGGATAGAAAAGTGGTAGTGGTATAGGCAAGTTCACCAGTTACATCTTGAGAATTACAGGAAAGTCATTGGCTGTAGTGAACGTTGAAATCACCAAGAATGATGATTTCAAAGAAATGTGAAGAAGAGAGAATGTATTCTAACTTGGAGTTTAAGTAGTCGAAAAATTTAGATAGTCAATTGAGTTAGGAGAAGACAGATATCCAAAACAGATGAAATTAGGAGTTAGGAGAAGACAGATATCCAAAACAGATGAAATTAGGATTTAGGAGAAGACAGATATCCAGAACAGATGAAATTAGGAGTTAGGAGAAGACAGATATCCAAAACAGATGAAATTAGGATTTAGGAGAAGACAGATATCCAGAACAGATGAAATTAGGAGTTAGGAGAAGACATATATCCTGAACAGATGAAATTAGGATTTAGGAGAAGACAGATATCCAGAACAGATGAAATTAAGAGTTAGAAGAAGACAGATATCCTGAACAGATGAAATTAGGAGTTAGGAGAAGACAGATATCCAGAACAGATGAAATAAAAGTTAGAAGAAGCACAGACATCCTAATAGATGAAATTAGGAGTTAGGAGAAAACAGGATATCCAGAACAGATGAAATTAAAAGTTAGGAGAAGACAGATATCCAGAACAGATGAAATCAGGAGTTAGGAGAAGACAGATATCCAGAACAGATGAAATTAAGAGTTAGGAGAGGACAGATAGCCAGAACAGATGAAATTAAGAGTTAGGAGAAGACAGATATCCTGAACAGATGAAATTAGGAGTTAGGAGAAGACAGATATCCAGAACAGATGAAATTAGGGGTTAGGAGAAGACATATATCCAGAACAGATGAAATTAGGAGTTAGGAGAAGACAGATATCCAAAACAGATGAAATTAGGATTTAGGAGAAGACAGATATCCAGAACAGATGAAATTAGGGAGTTAGGGAGAAGCACATATATCCTGAACAGATGAAATTAGGATTTAGGAGAAGACAGATATCCAGAACAGATGAAATTAAGAGTTAGAAGAATTTAGATAATCCTGAACAGATGAAATTAGGAGTTAGGAGAAGACAGATATCCAGAACAGATGAAATTAAGAGTTAGAAGAAGACAGATATCCTGAACAGATGAAATTAGGAGTTAGGAGAAAACAGATATCCAGAACAGATGAAATTAAAAGTTAGGAGAAGACGGATATCCAGAACAGATGAAATCAGGAGTTAGGAGAAGACAGATATCCAGAACAGATGAAATTAAGAGTTAGGAGAGGACAGATATCGCCAGAACAGATGAAATTAAGAGTTAGAAGACAGATATCCTGAACAGATGAAATTAGGGAGTTAGGGAGAAGATTGAAATATCCAGAACAGATAAAATTAAGAGTTAGGAGAAGACAGATATCCTGAACAGATGAAATTAGTAGTAGATTGATTGGATAGCTTGAGCCATATGGTAGAAAATTCGGAAGACTCTAAATCAGAGACAAGAGAACTAAAAAAACATTATTGCGCACATGACATAACAACCGCCTTTGACTGAAAATTGAGGATAGAGACAATAAGAGTCAACAGAGTAGGATTTACTGTCAGAATGCTCAAGCACTTGAGTTTCGATTAAGAATAAGAGATGAGGTTTAGAGGAGAGGTGATGTTCAACTTGAGTTTCTGTTAAGAATAAGAAATGAGGTTTAGAGGAAGAGATGCGATGTTCAAGAATGTGGAAATTAGATTTAAAACCACGAAGGATGCTGAAATGTATGGAGAAAGAAGACCGTGCGTCAGAACAAGGCGACAATTTCATGACGTCACCAACCCCACCACCGGAGGCCGTCAACTCCCAAAACTCCCCAATTATGTGGTGGGGTTCGATCCCGCTCACTTTGTGACGAGGGAGAGGTGGATGAGAGACTATTTTGAGATAACACACAATATATATATATATATATATATATATATATATATATATATATATATATATATATATATATATATATATATATATATATATATATATATATATATATATATATATATATATATATATATATATATATATATATATATATATATATAGTAGTAAGGAGTGGACAACTAACCGCCAAAACTGCCGAGAGACCCCGACTCCTACCATCTTTGTGGTTTACCCTATGGTATTCCTTTAGGTAATCAAACCTAGGGTTTTTAAGGTCGGTGAGACCGAATTTAAGGTCTGGAAGACCGACTTCCGAGGTTTTGAGCCTGAACCGAGATTTTACCCCCCAAAAGGGGGGCGGAGCCCCCAAAGGGGGGTTTTTGGTTCCTAGAAGGTTTTAAATGATCGATAGATCATTTTTGATGGTTCCAAACGATTTATCGATGTTTTTTACCCCTATATCGATGTTTAAATCGTCTTTCTACGTGCTCTGGTTGCCTGAAAAATATAATCGAAAGAAAATTATTAATAACATTCAGTCGATTAATCGCTGTAGTAGGGCTAATATTGGAGGCCGGAAGTAAAACCGGAAGTAAACGATCGACCGCCTGAAACCGGAAGTAAAACCGGAAGTAAATTTCCTGCCTTTTATCGACGAAAAAATAAAAAAAAAAATAAAAAAATAAAAAATAAAAAAATAAATAAATAAATTAATTAATTAATTAATAAATAAATAAATAATAAATAAAAAATAAATAAATAAATATAAATATATATATATATATTATAACCGTATATGGCCCCGCACCGCCCAGGATTACGTACCCCAGCGCCCCCCCCTTAAGGGGGGGGCACAGCCCCCCTAAAAATTAAATTGATTGTATAAGGCTGAAATTTGGAGGCTGGGTAGAGGATTCGAGTTGGAAAAAGCGATTCGAGTCGGATCGGCTTCGAGTTCAGGATTCCCCCCCCGGAGGGGGGTCCCTCCTGAAAGAAGAAATGCATGGAATGCAAAACAGAGGAAGAAGAAAGGAAGATGGCGGAAAAAGGAGGAAGGATGGAGGAAGGAGGAGTCAGAGAAGGAAAGAGTTGGAGAAGGAGTCTGAGTCAGAGGAGTCGGAGTTGGCATCGGCACCGGTGCTGGAGCCGGTGCGGTGCTGAGTTAATAAATATTCGTTTAGTCCCATATTTATATCAAAATATATGTTATTGGACCTGTAGATCTCGAAAATGACGGTTATAAGTCCGTAAAGGGTGTCTGGGACCCCCAACGGAGGGGGGTCCCGACTGAAAAAAATGCATGGAATGCAAAACAGAAGAAGAAAGGAAGAAGGAGGAAGAAGTAAGGATGAAGGAAAGAGTCTGAGAGACAGAGTTGGTACCGGCACCGGTGCTGGAGCCGGTGCGGTGCCGAGTTAGTAAACATGCGTTTAATAATACAATAGCACATAACTGTTCACATAACTGCTTCTGTTCTAACATGTACATGTCGTTAATTGCATTGCATCTTGCAAAGGTAACCCGTTTTCTAAATGTTGAAGACTGACATTTATATTTTCAAATCTCATTTTCTTTTTATAAACGTTAACTAATATAATTTTTTGTTTGTTTTTTATTCAATTTATTTTTCTGACTTTATTTTTTATAAGTTTTTATTTTACATTTAAACTTTGTGTTTAATTTTTTTATTTTAATTTTTTTTATTTAAATTTATTTTTCTAACTATTTTTATAAGTTTTATTTTACATTTATACTTTGTGTTTAATTTTTTTATTTTAATTTTTATTCAATTTATTTTTCTAACTTTTTTTTTATAAGTTTTATTTTACATTTAAACTTTGTGTTTAATTTTTTTATTTTATTTTTTTTTATTTAAATTTATTTTTCTAACTTTATTTTTTATAAGTTTTATTTTACATTTATACTTTGTGTTTAATTTTTTTGTTTTTTATTCAATTTATTTTTCTAACTTTTTTTTATAAGTTTTATTTTACATTTATACTTTATGTTTAATTTTTTTTATTTTAATTTTTAAAAATTTTTTACTTTAATTTATTTTTCGAACTTTATTTTTCAAATTTTTATTTTTTTTTGTTTTCTTTTCTTTAAAACTTTTTACTAAAAATTTATTCTTTTTATGTTTATAGCCTAAAAAAATTTGCATTTTACATACCCTAAAGCAGTAAATCAGTAAATCAGTTAATCAAACCACCCACCTCACCCTCCTACCCTTCCATGATCTATTGATCTATTGATCTATTGATCTATTGATCTATTGATTCAAGTCATATTTTTTATTAAAATTGTTATGTTTTAAAATCAGTAAAGCAGTAAATCAGTAAATCAGTAAAGCAGTAAATCAGTAAATCAGTAAAGCAGTAAATCAGTAAATCAGTAAATCAAACTACCCTCCAGCCACCCTCCTACCCTTCCATGATCTATTGATCTATTGATCTATTGATCTATTGATTCATGTCATATTTTTTTATTAAAATTGTTATGTTTTACATACCCTAAAGCAGTAAATCAGTAAATCAGTTAATCAAACTGTCATCCATACCCTCCTACCCATCCGTGATCTATTGATCTATTGATCTATTGATCTATTGATTCAAGTCATATTTTGTATAACATAATACTAAAACTTTTATTTTGTTTTCTTAAAACATTTTGTTTTTACTAAAAAATTTATTCTTTTTATGTTTATAACTTAAAAATTTGCATTTTTACATACTCTAAAGCAGTAAATCAGTAAATCAGTTAATCAAACTGTCCTCCATATCCTCCTACCCATCCGTGATCTATTGATCTATTGATCTATTGATCTATTGATTCATGTCATATTTTGTATAACATAACATAAAAACTTTTATTTATTTTGTTTTGTTTTCTTAAAACATTTTGTTTTTACTAAAAAAATTATTCATTTTATGGTTATAACTTAAAAAAATTGCATTTTTACATACTCTAAAGCAGTAAATCAGTAAATCAGTAAATCAAACTACCCTCCTACCCTTGTATGATCTATTGATCTATTGATCTATTGATCTATTGATTCATGTCATATTTTGTATAACATAACATAAAAATTTATTTATTTTGTTTTGTTTTCTTAAAACATTTTGTTTTTACTAAAAATTTATTCTTTTTATGTTTATAACTTAAAAAATTTGCATTTTTACATACTCTAAAGCAGTAAATCAGTAAATCAGTTAATCAAACTGTCCTCCATATCCTCCTACCCATCCGTGATCTATTGATCTATTGATCTATTGATCTATTGATCTATTGATCTATTGATCTATTGATTCAAGTCATATTTTTTATAACATAACAAACCTAACATACCATGCACACACACACACACACACACACACACACACACACACACACACACACACACACACACACACACACACACACACACACACACACACAAAACATTACGCAATAGTAAAACCTGAAATATTTTTAGGCTTATCTCTTTTTAGGATCCGCCCCCTTTCAGAAAATTTCAACATGAAACATGAAAATGATTTTATGTAAGGGTTAATAAAAATAACTTTATTATTTACATTTTATTATTCAGAATATTTGTACATGGAAAAACATTAAACATTATACATTAGACATAGATAAATATTTATAATATATTAAATGGAGATTAACGTGCCCTTAAACCCATAGGATGCTGTTCGAAAAGAATTTTTGATAGAAAACCGCTTGTCAGCTGTATGTTGCATCATCTTGGTCCCGGATACAATACTAACACCTCCGTATTTTCTGAAAAGTTGTAGTAGGAATACTATAGCATAACCCTCCTCTGTTACTTCCGTGTAAATTAGCATTAGGATTCTGTGATTCGTCTCGAGCTGCCATTTTATGAGGTAGGTCATCGTTTCGTGCGTCATCTTCATCGACATTATACAATTGTATTTCATTCATTGCTTTCACTGTAACATCATGGTTTTTGATATCATCATACAATGACTCATCATGGCCTGTACTATTTTCAGAACTATGATCATACACCAACTTTAACAGTTTTTCAAAATTGATAGTATCTTTTGTATCTTTATTGATTGTAAGGCCTTTGGCCTTTACAATATATTTTATATTTCCATCAGCGGTTCTTATTCTAACAGCATAAGACTTAGGTCCAGTACACACACAAAGGAATCACCGTAGGCCCCAGGGCCATAATCTGCTATTTCATCTGTTAGTTCACCTAAAAAGTTTCCTGTTTCAGGAACTTCATCGTTTTCTCCAGCGACAAAAATACAAGAGTCTGTATCGCAGTACAACGCCCTTTGTTTGACTTTGTTAAGTAACTCATATAATTTTATACGTGCATATGCAGTTGTAAATGAAGCAATAGGAATATTTGTAGCAGTTGACGATCGTTCGGCTAGCGCATTTTTTACAACTGTCACAACATATTTACTGCCTATTGGAATAACGCTAGGGACTTCAATATCGCTTTGGTTTATTAGTTCCCATACTTGTTTATCACTAGTACATACTACATCTTCTCTTGTAGGTGTATTTTGTGCAAATTTTCCCCAAAGAGAATTGAGACACAATTTTGCAATGAATCGCAGCGTTTTTCTTGATATTGTTAATATCAAGTTCGACACCTTCCTTTTCTTTGAAAAGACGGATAAACTCTTTAAGTTTTTCCTCGAAATCAGGATCGTCTTCGTGAATATTATTTGGTAGACCTGATGCCTCTGTCTTTATTTTTAAGAAGTGGTTCACATATCCATCAAATAAAAACTAGTTCTCCTTAAATGACCAAACTTCAGATTTTTTGAGTATTTCGTATCGCATCTTTAGTGCTAACTAAATTTCATGTATTGCGTACATATTTCAATAGCTCGTTCATTCTCATCATGATTGCATTTTGAACTATTATCTTTAACACATTTTACACAAAGTGGAAATATTAATTTATTTTTGGTTCGTTCAGCGAGGACAGGGATGTATAAGTCTTGAGGAGGAAGAATCTTAATGTAAGCTGCGCCGAAATATTTGTCATTGAGTCCATTCTTGAATGATTCAATGTCTGGTACTTTATCACCTATTAGTTTTTCTGGGGGACCACAAGGGTACTTCATTCGTTTCTGAACATAAGGATAAAGCGATGTATAGTCTAAATACATGATCTTCTGTCCTTTAGTTGGAGGATAGTAATGTACGAAGGGCTCAGTACGTCCTCCAAACAATGAATTGTCTATTATGAGCCTGTTGTTAACAACATCATTACTAAGACGCTGAATATATTCACTAATGCTTATATTTTTATCGGGATGATTAGGATCTTGAATAATTTCTTCTTTTTGCATTTTCCATTCACATTCCCACACACGTATGACATTAAACCCGGCTTCTTTATACCTATCTTCTTGTTTCATGGTGAGATTGTAGCGATCCACAGCCGATACGCCATGCAGCGTACCTTTTCCTTTATTACAGCCTTTATGGCCATGCCATGCACAACCATGGTATAGGAAAGCAGTTTTCATACCGTTCATATATCCGAACCCGTCAGGGTAAAGCCACTTGTTCTTAATTTTGAACCCTTTCTCTCCACCGTTGCGTGCGTGCCTTATGTTTATATTGTTCAATTTTTCCTGATACATAAGCCAGCGAATTGCTTCATATGTGAAAGGTTTAGGGTTCTCTCGACCTAGAATAGTAATTTTTTCATCAGGCATAAACACATTTTTATAAAGTGTAAAGCATAAAGATGCAATTGTTGTGTTATTATCTAGACAATCTATATCAAATTCTTTAATGAAGCTGCCCCTAAACTTCTCAAAACATTTTCTTAGTATATTAACATCTTGTACACAATACTTTTCACATTCTTCAAAAATATTGTATTCTTTACCTATAAACTTATTATAGTACTCTTCAAATTCTAGCTTTTCATTTGTTGACATTTTATCTACTTCGAAGAATTTCTTATCAGGAATAGGTCCTTTATAATTCAATGTATCTTCATTTAAAAATGTATATGGAAAGGTCTTTTTCGCTGACACCCATACATTTAGGCATGCTTTTCAATGCACATGGTGTGAAAAGCAATGTATCCCTGAAGACTATATTTCCATTCGATCCCATTGAAATTATTTTATTACCTCTTTTTATAGGATTGCTGCTGATAGATTTTGAACTTGGGTGTGTCAGTAGTGATGCATATACGAACTGATGATCAAATTTTCCGCCATTATGTGCAGCAACAACTACTTTTGACTTAGGGTTCTTCTCTGAAAACTCCATCAGGAAGTCTATAAATTGATTTACAGGCGTTTTTTCGGTCTCTAATTTAAATGTTCTTGTTCTTGGACCACAATGTGAGCATACCTGCTCACCTTCCTTATCTGTACACATTTCGCATATCATCTGGCATACCAGTAAATAAGGAAGCAATTCTATTATTCTTCTTCCTTTATCATCATAGCCTTTATCTTCCTGGTATGTCTCGATATCATAGTAACATGTATGAACCACCGGATCAGTGTCTTTCTTCTTTTTAATTTTCTTTTTCATGTAGCATATATGATATTCGTCTTCTTTAGGCTCGTATTTTTCTTTACATATAGTACAAAAGGCTTTTGTACAGTCGTGTTGGAAACTACCATAGCGATCAGCCTTTATTTGTTCAAGGCAGAGTTTGCAAATCTTTATTTTCTTGCACGTATTATTATCCTGATGTTTTTTAAAGCAGATTGCATTATAAAATTCACGATTACATTCACAACATTCATGGAATATACCATCGTGATCAAATGAGCCTTGGCACTTATCGTCTAGGCACTGTCTACATCCATAATGTTCACAGTCTAATTTATGCGCTATATTATTACTGTTGAAAGTGTAACAATAAGTGCAAAAGATACCGTTCATATACGCCTTATGCTTTTTGGTATTCTCAAAACATAACTTTAACTTATCTTCTGTTATAGCATAGTAATGATTTACTCCATCATGGCCTATAATGTATAAAGGGTCATCTCTGTTCTCGTTAGACGGATTATAAAGTATTTTTACTCCATTACCTTCAGGACCGAATACGACTATACGGCATTTTTCGATATTCTCGATTTTTTCAAAGTCAGTTACTATGAAAGAATCTGTATATTCCATACCACATTTTTTAGCTAATGTTTTTGCAGCTTTCTCAATTGTATACGAATGTATATGTTTGACCTCTACACATTCACGAGTTTTTTACAGTCATCACCTTTTCCTTTAGCTATCATGAACACGGTAGCTACTACTTTGAATTTGGTAAAGGTTGCCTTGTCACCGGACTGAAATGATCCTTCCAAGCGTCTCATCATCTCTTTCACCCCAATATTATCTAATATATCCCTGTAACTGATGTTTACATAGTATTTCCGGTCAGGTGACTGATCATCACCAAACGTGAAATTGATTCCAACCCTCATACGAACCCTGTCGTAGTCTAAGTCTTGTAATATAGCATCAATGACTTCACCAACAACCATTTCAAACGATGCTTCAAGATCTCTTGGTCCATGGAAAAAGTTTTCATCAATAACCTTAACTTCATAGGTATGACGTTCCATTGACTTTTTAAGTTTCTCTACAGAGATGTGCGTTATGTCTGTTATAGTGGTCTTTCTCTTCTTATTAGTGGGATTCATTCTCAAAGCAAGTCCGAAAAACAATCAGGTTATTATTTATGATACATTAGACAATTGAAATCAAGTTTTCATGCAATTTAGGTCACTATACCAATAATATATTAGTTTAACATAGTATTTCTCATTCCATATATTAAATATATTTATCCACACAACAACAACAACATACCATTTTTAAAGGGTACGTTGATAACGACAGGATGAACGCTTTTTACTCAAATGTATGGTTGTATATTCAACACGTTTCTGGAAAAGAATCACTTTTTTAGACATGTGCATATATAATTTACCCTCTATTCTTAATTGATAATGTATTTAATTACTTTACGTGTCATTAATTATTGACCAGATGTATTACAATGATATTTTTTAAATGAGAAAGAAAAAACTTACTTCGTTGAATAAGTATTGATTTCGAAAAATCCTCATGTGTAGATATAAAAAAACTTGGTTAATGATACTACAGAATCTAAGAATGTGTCTTAAAGTGTTGATCATAAGAGCTCTTGATTAAGAATGATCCATCGAGTAGTACGCCGCTTTATATATAACTCAGCTCCCAAATCTATACAGTGTTGTCAAATCGCCTCTGTATGATGCGCCGTTGTCAAACCTACCAGTTTGTTTAATAAATATAATAAGTATTCAGAATCTAAGAATGTATCTTAAAGTGTTGATCGTAAGAGCTCGTCGATTTATATGTAACTCAGCATCCAAATCTATACAGTGTTGTCAAATCGCCTCTGTATGATGCGCCGTTGCCAAACCTACCAGTTTGTTTAAAAAAATAATAAGTATTCAGAATCTAAGAATGTGTCTTAAAGTGTTGATCGTAAGAGCTCGTCGATTTATATGTAACTCAGCATCCAAATCTATACAGTGTTGTCAAATCGCCTCTGTATGATGCACCGTTGCCAAACCTACCAGTTTGTTTAAAAAATATAATAAGTATTGCATCACTTTATGCAAGTGGATATAGCATAAAATCATTTTATCACGATGGTAGGAGGGTATGGAGGACAGTTTGATTAACTGATTTACTGATTTACTGCTTTAGAGTATGTAAAAATGCAAATTTTTTAAGTTATAAACATAAAAAGAATAAATTTTTTAGTAAAAACAAAATGTTTAAGAAAACAAAACAAAATAAATAAAAGTTTTTATGTTATGTTATACAAAATATGACATGAATCAATAGATCAATAGATCAATAGATCAATAGATCAATAGATCATGGTTTGATTTACTGATTTACTGCTTTAGAGTATGTAAAAATGCAATTTTTTAAAAGTTATAACCATAAAATGAATAATTTTTTTAGTAAAAACAAAATGTTTTAAGAAAACAAAACAAAATAAATAAAAGTTTTTATGTTATGTTATACAAAATATGACATGAATCAATAGATCAATAGATCAATAGATCAATAGATCAATAGATCACGGATGGGTAGGAGGATATGGAGGACAGTTTGATTAACTGATTTACTGATTTACTGCTTTAGGGTATGTAAAAATGCAAATTTTTTAAGTTATAAACATAAAAAGAATAAATTTTTTTAGTAAAAACAAAATGTTTTAAGAAAACAAAACAAAATAAATAAAAGTTTTTGTATTATGTTATACAAAATATGACTTGAATCAATAGATCAATAGATCAATAGATCACGGATGGGTAGGAGGGTATGGATGACAGTTTGATTAACTGATTTACTGATTTACTGCTTTAGGGTATGTAAAACATAACAATTTTAATAAAAAAATATGACATGAATCAATAGATCAATAGATCAATAGATCAATAGATCATGGAAGGGTAGGAGGGTGGCTGGAGGGTAGTTTGATTTACTGATTTACTGATTTACTGCTTTACTGATTTACTGATTTACTGCTTTACGGTATGTACTGATTTACTGATTTACTGCTTTAGGTTTTAAAACATAATAATTTTAATAAAAAATATGACTTGAATCAATAGATCAATAGATCAATAGATCAATAGATCATGGAAGGGTAGGAGGGTGAGGTGGGTGGTTTGATTAACTGATTTACTGATTTACTGCTTTAGGGTATGTAAAATGCAAATTTTTTTAGGCTATAAACATAAAAAGAATAAATTTTTAGTAAAAACAAAAAGTTTTAAAGAAAAGAAAACGAAACAAAATAAAAATTTGAAAAATAAAGTTCGAAAAATAAATTAAAGTAAAAATTTTTTAAAAATTAAAATAAAAAAATTAAACACAAAGTATAAATGTAAAATAAAAACTTATAAAAAAGTTAGAAAATAAATTGAATAAAAAAAAAAAATTAAACACAAAGTGTAAATGTAAAATAAAACTTGTAAAAAAATAGTTAGAAAATAAATTTAAATAAAAAAAAATTAAAAAAAAAAAATTAAACACAAAGTTTAAATGTAAAATAAAACTTATAAAAAAAAGTTAGAAAAATAAATTGAATAAAAATTAAAATAAAAAATTAAACACAAAGTATAAATGTAAAATAAAACTTGTAAAAAAAAATAGTTAGAAAAATAAATTTAAATAAAAAAATTAAAATAAAAAAATTAAACACAAAGTATAAATGTAAAATAAAACTTATAAAAAAATAAAGTCAGAAAAATAAATTGAATAAAAACAAACAAAAAATTATATTAGTTAACGTTTATAAAAAGAAAATGAGATTTGAAAATATAAATGTCAGTCTTCAACATTTAGAAAACGGGTTACCTTTGCAAGATGCAATGCAATTGACGACATGTACATGTTAGAACAGAAGCAGTTATGTGAACAGTTATGTGCTATTGTATTATTAAACGCATGTTTACTAACTCGGCACCGCACCGGCTCCAGCACCGGTGCCGGTACCAACTCTGTCTCCTTCTCAGACTCTTTCCTTCATCCTTCCTTCTTCCTCCTTCTTCCTTTCTTCTTCTGTTTTGCATTCCATGCATTTTTTTTTCAGTCGGGACCCTCCGTTGGGGGTCCCAGACACCCTTTACGGACTTATAACGGTTATTCGAGATCTACAGGTCCAATAACATATATTTTGATATAAATATGGGACTAAACGAATATTTATTAACTCAGCACCGCACCGGCTCCAGCACCGGTGCCGATGCCAACTCCGACTCCTCTGACTCAGACTCCTTCTCCAACTCTTTCCTTCTCTGACTCCTCCTTCCTCCATCCTTCCTCCTTTTTCCGCCATCTTCCTTTCTTCTTCCTCTGTTTTGCATTCCATGCATTTCTTCTTTTTTTTCAGGAGGGGACCCCCTCCGGGGAACCCTGAACTCCGAAGCCAATCCGACTTGAATCCTTTTCCAACCTGAATCCTCTACCCAGCCTCCAAATCTCTCAGCCTTCTACTATCAAATTTAATTTTTAGCTGCGCCCCCCCTTAAGGGGGGCGCTGGGGTACGTAATCCTGGGCGGTGCGGGGCTATATACGGTTATAATATATATTTATATTTATTTATTTATTTTTTATTTATTATTTATTTATTTATTAATTAATTAATTAATTTATTTATTTATTTTATTTTTTATTTTTTTTTATTTTTATTGTTTCGAAAAAAACCTGCGGTTTTTTTCGTCGGTCGAAGGGCGGTAATTACCCTTCCGGGCGGTCGATCGTTTACTTCCGGTTTTTGTAGCCCTACCACAGCGATTAATCGACTGAATGTTATTAATAATTTTCTTTCGATTATATTTTTCAGGCAACCAGAGCACGTAGAAAGACGATTTAAACATCGATATAGGGTAAAAAACATCGATAAATCGATTGACAAAATGACTCATCGATCATTTAAAAACCTTCTAGGAACTAGCAAAACCTCCTTTTTAGCTCCTGCCCTTTTGGGGGTAAAATCTGAGTTCAGGCTCAAATCCTCTGAATTCGGTCTTCCATACTTTAAATTCTGTCTCACCGACCTTAAAAACCCTAGGTTTTATTACCTAAAGGAATACCATAGGGTAAACCACAAAGATGGCAGGAGTCGGGCCGTTCAGTTTGGCGGTTAGTTGTCCACTCCTTACTACTATATATATATATATATATATATATATATATATATATATATATATATATATATATATATATATATATATATATATATATATATATATATATATATATATATATATATATATATATATATATATATATATATATATATATATATATATATAATTTTACGCGAAAAACACGTAATCAATATTATTGTATTTTCATTTTCCAAGTTAATCAACAAAATATTTCGAAACTATTCTGCTAAGTTGCCAAATCGATCTAAATCCTACAAAATCGTACATCTTACCAGAAAATATCATTTCTGATATGCATTCTTCACATCCGAAGGACCACTCTCACCAAAGCTGTAATCTTTCCAAGGGAGGTCAAAGAAATACCAACACAAACCCGACCAGTTACAGCACCGAAGTGTTAGAAAACTTTTTCTTAGCGGTAGGCGGGGTTCTTTCCTGCGAAAGGGTGAAGAAATATAAGAGGGAACAGATAAAAAGGTAATTGGAGAAGTCCAGAAGTGGAAAGAGTTTAACAGAATAAAGAGAAGCATTGGAAGTTCTGAAAAGGTCTAGTATGCTGGGTTCATCTCCAATAAGATTATTCTGAATAGTGATGTAGTAGAGAGTTCACA
>JABUQX010052568.1:5000-17500 GCA_015478945.1 Trachelipus rathkii | reverse complement strand
TCATTATTACTCCTTCCAATGTTTTAGAGTCGATCCACTCAGCGGCAATTAATACATGCCAGGATGGTGACCTTGAAGCAGCTGACCTCTGACCTCTGATCTTTCTTGTATCTCTAATTGGGGCAAAGAAAACATGGTAGTTTTCAATGCATCAAAAAGTCAGTTCCCTCATTTATCTATTAGATATAATCTTCTTTGCAACTATAATAAACTTCTTCAAAAACAGACAACTCAAACCTTCGTCTGTTCTTAATATTCTTGACGTTTCCTTTCCTCATGACCTTAATTAAAGGATCACATTACTTCTCATTTCTAACGAAAAAAATTTCAAAGGGGGTTGGTGTCTGAGTCGCCTTCGAAATTTTTCGCATCACCCGTTTCTGCTCTTGTATAAGGTGCCCTTCACCCTCTAGATGGAGTATGCACCACATTTCTGGGGTAAGTTCCACCTGATGAAGGTAGAGTCTAGGGTTTTTCGAATTGCTATCTCTCCTTCTCCAACTTCTCAATTTCTTCCTCTCTCTCTCTCTCTCTCTTCTCTCTCTCTCGTCTCTCCTCTCGTCTCCTCTCGAATCGTCTCCTCTCTCTCTCTCTCCTCTCCTCTCTCCTCCTCTCGTAGGCGTAATACCCCGTCCCTTTGAGGAGAGGCTCTTAACAACTCGTCCTTTCCATTTCATGTCTCATTCTTTCTCCGATCCAAATCTCTCTGAACGCACAGAAGTCAACCGCTATGCCTCAAAGCTTCTATGATTACGCCAGATGTGAGTCGAAATACAACTTCCTTCCTTCTATTTTTCCTACCTTCTTGTTGACTCGCTCAATTCAAACTTCTGTGTTTCGGGACATGCGGGCCTTTGGTTTAGCCTGGAATTCTGGTTCTCTTCCAACTCCGGTAGAACTTTGGTTAAAGTGTCGGCCAATTGCATACCGGTGATTTATATATAATTATATGATATATGATTATATATATATATATATATATATATATTATATAATATAATATATATATATATATATATTATATATTATATATAGTATAATATATATATTACGGTATTGCAATGGATACATATATATATATATAATATATAATATTATATAATATTATATATATATATATATATATATATATATATAGTATATATATATATATATTATTACTATATATATTATATATACGGTTATATAAATTATATATAATATATATATATATAAATAATTATATAGTATATTATATATATATATATATATATATATATATATATATATTGATATAATAAATATATTATATATATATTATATATAATATATATATATATATATATATATATTATATATATATATATATAGTATATATATATATTATATATATATATATATATATATTATAATATATATATATATATATGATATATATAGTATATATATATTATATATATATATATATATATATAATATATATTATATAAAGTAGTATATATATATCACCACATCTCACATGTCGGAAAAGGTATTGTTTGCTGTGTTAAGTATGTAAAGATTTCATCATCTCACCAATGATAGGTAATGAGGTAGGGATTTTCCGCCTCATCTACAGGGGAAGAAAAGTTGTGATTTTTTTTTCATAAATTTCAGCTAAAAAAAAACAAAAAAAGACAAATTCACCCTTGATATACATGAAATGTTTCGAGCTTTTCTTTTAAATAAAAAAAAATTTATTTCACTAGAGTTATAGTTTCAGTTTTATTCACAATTACCAAACAAGGAGTGCGATCGAAAAAAATTGCAGCTCCTTCAATCCTCAGATTTCAAATTAAAATATATTAAGGTTTAAATTTAAGATATTAAATATACGAAATCAGAAACATATTATTAATGTATGATAGGTTTTAAATAATTATATTATTATTTTATTATTATTATATTATTATTATATTATTATTATTATTAATATTATTATTATTATTTTATTATTATTATGTATTATTATTATTAATTAAATTATTAATAATAATTTTATTATTATATTATTAATTTATTATTATTATTATTATTATTATTATTATTATTATATTATTTTATGTATATTATTAATATTATTATTGTTGTAGGATTGTTCTCTGGATATTTGTACTTATTCAGTTAAGTGCTTCTTTTTTGAAGTGCCCTTGTGGTATTGTTGTTTTGTGTGTTCTTTTCGGTTTGTGGTTGGCGGTGTGGTGGTTTAGTTCTGTTTGTGATTTTGTATTGTTGTTTGTATTATTATTGTTATTGATTATTGTCTTAATGTTATTATTAGAGGGGGTGGATCGCGGACGTGTTTGGTCATTTTGACCAAGCATGCGATTTGTTACCTGTCCTTGACATGTTTTTGACCTTTTTGGGCTGACGTTTTTGAGAACCCTATTTTTTTGAGAACCCTAATTTTTTGAGAACCCTAGTTCAATTTTGAGAACCCAAATATTTTGAGAACGCCAAATTTTTTTGAGAACCCAAAATTTTTTGAGAAACCCAAATTTTTTGGCAAACCACGATTTTTTGGCAGACGCCTGTCGAAGAAGGGTTGCGCCAAACGGTTGCGGAGCAACCGTTGTACGTGTCCCACCCAAATTTTTCGACCAACCCTTGGTCTCCATGGGTCAATTTTGGCGCCAACCCTAATTTTTGGCCGACCCTAATTTTTTGGCATCCCTATTTTTTCGAACCAACCTTTGTCTTCCTCATGGGTCCAATTTTGGCACCACCCTAATTTTTGCCAACCCTAATATTTTTTTGGCAACCCTAATTTTTTTGGTCAACCCTTTGTCTTCCAGGGTGCAATTTTGAAACAATATTTTTTGAAACCCTAAGTTTTTGAGACACACAAATTGTTTTGAGATCCCAATTTTTAACTCCCACGCACACACACACACAATCACACACACACAACAACACACACACACACACACATCACACACACACACCACACGCCAATCTGTATTTCTTCTGAATACCATGAGTTGGTTCCGATGCTTGTTTGTTTAGGTTTGTGAGTACGCTGTTGGGTGTGTGGTAGATCCGACTAAAAATGAGGGTGGGGTGGATCGCTCGGGGGTGGGGTATGGGAGGGTGTTGGTTTCGTGTTGGTGGGTGTGGCGTCTTGCCCGTGTGCGTTTAGGTGGGGTTGTAGTTGTTTTGGGTCTTGTAATGATGTATGTGTGGCTTGATCGTCTGGGTGTTGTTGGGCGGTGTCTGGTGGTGACATGCGTTGGGCTGGTTTGCTTGGTTGAGGAGTTACCGGGGGTCGGTAGGCACATCAACACACACAGCACACAACACATCATCAAATTTGTACTACACACAGAATTTACTTACACATCACCATATTTACTTACACACACATACTACAGAGTTACTTACACTCACACACAGATTTACTTACAACACACACAGATTTATTTACACACACAGATTTACTTACACACACAGATTTTACACAACACACATATGTGACCTACACACACATCAACACACATCACACACACACTCCATAGACACGTCACTATGAACACTTATAACAGCACATGTCACATTTAATACACACATCACTAAGGCCACTTATCACACTTACACTCAAGCCATGACAATTACTTACCCATAGACCTTACTATTTTAACCCAAATACACTATACACTAATGACACTTATAACACGACTAGTCACTTAACACACATACACATGACACTTAATCCACACTATATGGGTCCTTATTCACATCCATATAGCTATGACACTTATACACACACTTCCTAGACACCCTTATAACACTACACTCACGCCATAGACACTTACATTTAACCCATAGACACTTACACTCAACCATAGGCACTTACACTTACACTCACACAGCTCTTACACCACACACGACACAACACACACACACACACCACATACATACACACATATGACACTTATACGCCTTACAACATGCTTTGATGGACCTTATCTTGAGGTTATTGCTTTTGATGGCTCAGAGCTTTGATGATGCCATCTTTGAAATGACTCAGCATTATTGGATGGCTCAACTTTGGATTGGTTCCCCCATCACCCGTAAGGAGTTGCTAAGTGAATGTTCTATTAGTTGTTACTATGAGTATTAGAATGAGTGGCCGAGGTGAGTCCAAATGAGTGGCCAATGGATGCCCAAGTGCAGTGCCAAATGGAGTGCCTGAAACGTGAAAAGTGCCAACATAAGTTGCCAACTGAGTGCCACATAGTGCCAACTGAGTGCCCCTTTTTTCAAGCCTTTTCTAGCCTCCCCCTGAGCCTAGAATAGCCCTAAATATGGTGTCTAGCCCTAGGTTTATTATAGTATGAGGAATCTGATTGGTGTATATTAATCAATGTTTGTCTAGGATCCTTCCTACTATGGAGTTTAGTCTCTAAACACTTATCAGCCTATATTTATATATACATATTACTTATCACACACACACATAGCTACGCGTTGGCCATCTTACACACACACTACACGCACAACCGCTTAGGGCCACTATATCGCACAATACATGAGCAATCCCATGTGAGACACTTACACTCGCCCCCACAGCTACACAAGTTACACATACAGCAGTGTTGCCCCATAACACTTACACCTATGACTTAATACACACTATATTCACTTATACAGCGACATTCACTATGACATTTATACACACATACACTATGATAGCACTTCCACTCTCCATAGACACTTACAACTAGCCCATATACAACTTACACCACGACTCACCTAATAGACACTTACACTACATTACATATCACCCCATGACACTTATAAATAGCAACTTAACACTACTGCCATAGGAGCACTTATACTAGCCATGATACACTACAACTCAACTACCACGGGTACACTTACACTTACAACTTCACAAACACTCGAAGCTCAATTTTGTTGCCTCATATCTTTGATGACTCATCCTTGATGAAGTTCATCTTTGATACCCCTATAATTAATGGAGTCCATCTTTGTGACCAGCTTTTGGGCTAACTCTTGGAGAGTCATAAGCTGCCCCCACCCAGGGCCGCAGCATGATCCCTCCCGCGCGAAGGCCCACGAACCCGCACCCGCAGGGTGCGTCCCGCCGCGTCCCCGGCCGCCGGGTGCGCCCGCAGGCGCAATATTTCCAGCGTTCGACTCCGCCGCGTGCCGCCCGCAGCGCAGATATTTTCCAACGCGAATGAAAATATTATTTACTTATGAAATCAATTTCATTTTTATTTCATACTTATACAACATTTTTTATTAAAACCATTTTCGCGAGACCCTAAAACTGTAACTCATTACAGACCTAATATATTTAACATATATTTATTAACATTATTTTTTTCTTTTATATTTTTCTTAATACTTTTAAGTTTATAAATTTTTAAAAATGGTATGTAAGAAAAAAAAGCCAGAGTGTCTGATATAGTAATCATTTTTATTTTACCAGATTGTACGAATTTACTAATAAACATATCTTTACCAGACCTAGAGAGCAGTAATAATCAGTAAATCATAGAGGTGTTAACATACGCATCAAGGGGATTAGTAATGCTTTTGTTTTACTTGCTTTTAGGCTGCTTTAACTCATTTTTACTGCTTAGATACACTCACATGATTTTGACTGCTTTAACTCAGTATATTTAACAGTTACGACCTTAAAGCAGTAAACAGTAAATCATTAGCAGGTGTTACCTAGCAACCAAAGGGCTTAAGTAGTGCTTTTTGGTGTTTACTGCTTTATCTGCTTTAGCTCATGTTTTACTGCTTTAGACCTCGATGTTTTACTGCTTTAAACTCATGTTTTAACTCTTTTAAACGTCATATGTTTTAGCTGTTTTAACCTCGTGTTTAACTGCTTTAACTCTCAAATATGTTTTACTGCTTTAAGTCATATATTTATTAACACCTCTCTTAAAGCAGTAAATCAGTAATCAATAGAGGTGTTACCTAGCACCAAAGGATTAGAATGCTTTTAGTTTTGACTGCTTTACTGGCTTTAAGTCTCATGTTTACTGCTTTAATCATATGTTTTACTGCTTTATACTCAATATGCTTTATTGCTTTACTGTTGTAACTCATATATTTATTAACATTATGTTTTTTTATTTTGTTTTAATACTTTTTATTTATTATTTTTATTATTTTATTTTTATTATTTTATTTTTATTATTTTATTTTTATTTTTAATTATTTTATTTTTATTATATTTATTATTTTATTTGTGTTTATTTTTTATTATTTTATTTTATTTTTATTATTTTATTTTTATTTTTAAATTATTATTTTAATTAAGTTAAATACTTGTAGTGTTATTTACTTCATTGCCTATTATTGTAACACACCACCTGCTCACATCACACACACGACACAAATCCACACCACACCGCCTCACACACACAGACACACACACACACACACACTCACACACACACACACACACACTTAGCAACATCCCACACAACAAACACACACACACATCACCAGCCACACACACACTGCCGGTTTAAGAACAATATCAAATAAGTTCTTTTGTATGAGATCATAATTTATTTAAGAACATTTATGTTTTAGATTAAAACACGTACGATTTATATTACTCATTTTGGTCAATTATAACTAAAAGTATTTCAAAGTTTCTTAATAACTCTATAATAATCAATCCCTTAGATCTTTGAACAAAGAAATGTATTTAATAACTTATACTTTTTGTTTAGTAAATTGTTTATAACTATCGAAGTTTTTAAAATAATGTTTACTAAAATTTTATGAAGTTTATTAAACATATACTTTTACGTACCCTTAAAGCAACTAAACGTGCAGTAAATTCAGTGAAAGGCAAGCCCCCTAGCCCCCCCTACACCAAGCTATGCAACGTTTTGTTCTATTGACTTACTGTTTTACATCATCTTTAGCCATGTAATAAGTATAAAAAATAACAAAATAAGTTCTTCTCTGCTAACATAACATGTTTTTTATTAAAATCATTCTAGGTTTTTATTTAAAAATAACAATTATTTACTTACATTATATTGATTCACCAATGTTTAATAAAAATATTTCCAGTTCTTTTAAATAGATTCGGGATTTTCTTTATTATTAGTTATTATTGTATCGTATGTCAGTTGACAATCGCAGTCACGAGAAGAACACAAACAACCCGCACTCCTTACAGATACGAAACTGACCTATCTCCCTGTAAAATGTGTTGAAATAAATACTTTTAGGCCTTAATTTAGGATAATCCTTTTTTTGTTTTGTACCTCCGGGGCAATTTAGGGCCTAATACCAGGTCAAAATATATTTAAAACTGACCTTTTTCTGTAAACTGTGGTGCAATAAACTACGTTTAGGCGCCTAAATTTAGGCCTAAAATTTAGGATAAACCCTTTTTGTACCCAGGCTGATTTAAGCCTAAGTTCCAGGGATCAAAAGTAATTCGCAATAATAGACAGAGAATCATTGTTATGTATTGATTTTATAAATACGTAATTTCAAAAATGAAAACACGTGCTGGATCGGTAAGGACCTTAAGGGCAGGTAAAGAGATGTTTTCCTTAAGGGATTACTTCCGTCCAATCGGACGTAGAATCCTTACTCTATATGACCGTCGTAATGTTGATTGGATAAGAGAATTAATTTTATCGTCTGTTTTGGTTTAAGGTATGTAAAAACATGTTTTTTTCATAGTCCTGAGCCTTACCTGTGATGGTTTGAAAATTAACTTTGTTCTTTAAACTTGTATTTGAGCAGGTGTGGGTTTTATTATCTTTTAGACCCAAACTCAATTTAAAATCATAGTCATTTTAGTTTTTAAGCGGTGCACAAGTTATCTGATTTTTATTAAAAGGTGTTATATTTTTACTAAGTGTATATTATTATTTATTATATAAATACTTACTATTGAGGAATTAATTAGTTAATTTCCACTAGAGATAATATATTTAATTCACTAGAAGTTATAGAGAGTGGCCTTTAAGATTTATAACTTTGAAAGGCATATAACAAGTTTTATATGCCTTAAGCTATCACCTATACAGGACGTAGAGTTAATGTATAGAAGTTTCCATACCCTCCCTTTTCAAGGTATGTCCTTACGGTTTTAATCTTCTCTGTGTATAGCTAATGAAAAAGTGTGTTTAGTTCTAAAAAAATATTTTTACTATATATATATTAGTTAAAATACACCAAGTGCCGTGTAACATGCATAATAAACTTCCCTCCTTGTACAAACCGTAATTTCTCTGTATGGACTTTCCAGATTGTATCAGATATTATATTAGGTACTGTCAATTACATCGAAGTATGATTCATACCATCTTCTATATGAGCTGCTGTATGCATTCCGGTAACCATCAAGAATATCTCACTTGGTTTTTAATAAACATTGATATACCAGGATTTTAAATAAACTAATGCGTTTGAACACATATGTTATTAATATTCGTTAAATATGGCTTGAACAGTAAAACACAAACTAATATTATACATACTGAATGGGCCGTGTCCAAAAGATATATCCTCTAGGTGTATGCCCTAACCAATTTTGAATATACAACGCCCCATATTTGTCGGCCGAGACCGCGTAGTATATATTAACGTCCGGCGGGGTTCATGCGTGCTTGTTCCGCCCCGGTCACGCTGCGGGCTGCTCTTGCGTGTTTGCTTCACGTGAGTCTAACTAAATCTAGTGAATTAAATTATTATATCTATTCTAGTAGATTATAATAATTAATTCCTCAATGTAAGTATTTATTGTAAATATAATATACACTTAGTAAAAATAAAAACACTTTAATACAAATCATAGATAAACGTCTGTGCACCGTTCTTAACAGCTAAAATCGACTTAGAAATTTTAAATGAGTTTGGTCTAAAGGATAATAAGGAACACACCTGCTCAAATACAGAGTTTAAAGAACAAAGTTTAATTTTTCATCCAATCAACAGTAAGTGTCTCAGGATACATGACAAAAACCAGTTTTTACATACCTTAAAACACCAAAAAGACGAATAAAATAATATCTCTACATCACATATCGAGGTCATATAGAGAATAAGGATTATCTCCGCATCCGATTGGACGGAGTAAATCTTAGAAAAACATTTCCTTCTTACCTGCTTTAAAGGATCTTACCGATCCAGCATGTTTCAGTTGAAATATAGTATAAAAAAAATAATAAAACATGATTCTTGTCGATACTGGAATTACCATTTGACCTGGTGATTGAGGCTAAATTCAAGCCTGGGATAGCAAAAAAGGTTTAGTCCATAAATTAGGAACTAAATTTAGGCCAACGTAGTTATTGCAGTAACCACATTGTACAGAAAAAAGGTCAGTTTGAAAATATATTTTGACTGAATTAGGCCTAAATTGCCCCGGGGTACAAAAAGGAATATCCTAAATTTAGGCCTAAGTAGTGTAATTCACACATTTACAGGAGAGAGGTTCAGTTTCCGTAATCTGTAAGCGAGTGCGGTTGTTGTGGGTTCTCGTGCTAGAGGTTGTCAATGTACATACGTAATAATAATAATAATAAAGAAAAGTAATGTTCCCTGCACTCTTGATCATCTTTTTAGACGTTAACATTGAGGTGAATACATATAAATGTAAGTAAATAATTCTTATTTCTTAAATAAAAAACCTAAAGGATTTTAATAAAACATGTTATGGTTAGCAGAGGAAAGAGACTTTTTTTGGTTTTTTTAGGTATACTTATTACTGGCTAAAGATGAAATGTAAAACAGTAAGCAATAGAACAAAACGTGGCATAGCTTGGTGTATAGGGGTGCTAGGGGGCTTGCCTTAACTGATTTACTGAATTATTGCTTTAAGGTACGTAGTAATGTTAATGTTTTTTAATAAAATTTCCATATTTTTAGTAAAGATTATTTTAAAACTTGATAGTTATAAAATTTATAAACAAAAAAGTATTAACAGTGTAATACTACATTCTTTGTTCAAAGATAATGATTGATTTTATTAATAGAAGGTTTTAAGAAACTTTGAAATATTTTTGTTATTATTGAATGAGTAATATAAATGTACGTGTTAATTAAAAAATAAAATGTTTTAAGAAATTTGTTATGTTGACTATTTGATATGTTTAAACCGGGTGTGTGTGTGTGTGTGTGTTTGTGTGTGTGTGTTGTGTGTGTGTGTGTGTGTGTGTGTGTGGTGTGTGTGCGTATGTGTAGAGTGGGTGTATTGTGTGTGTGTGTGTTGTGTGTGTGGTGTGTGGTGTGTGTGTGTGTGTGTGTTAAATAATGAGGCTGAAGTAAATAATAATAATAAAAGTGAATTTAAAAATAATAATAAAAATAAAAATTAAAATAATAAAATAAAATAAATAATAAAAATAAAAATAAAAATAAAATAATAAATAAAATAAATAATAAAAAAATAAAAATAAAATTGTAAAAATAACATATGAAAAAAAATAATAAAAAAAATCACATAAAAAAGTATAAAAACAAGTTAAAAAAAACATATTAAAAATATAACATAGTTACAACAGAAAGCAATAAAGCAGATATGATTAAGCAGTAAAGACATATGAGTTAAAGCAGTAAACATGAGTTAGAGCTAAAGCAGTAAAAAAAAGCAACCTAAGTCTCTTGTTGCTTAGGTAACACCTCCTATTGATTTACTGATTTACTGCTTTTAAGGTATCCCATGTTGAATAAATATATGTAGTTTAAAATCATAAAGACAGTATGAGTTACAGCAGTATACAAACAACAGTTAAAGAACAATGAGTAAAACATAAGAAGTTTAAAGAAGTAAAACATGAGTTAAAAGCGAGTAAGGAACATTTGAGTTAGAAGGAAGTAATAACATGAGTAAGCAGTAAAGCAGTTAAAACAAGAAGGCATACTAAGCCCTTTGTTGCAGGGTAACACCTCTATTGATTGTACTGCAATGTTACTGCTTTAGAGCATGTAAAAATGTAAATAAATATATGAGTTAAAGGCGTAAAAACATATAGTTAAAGCAGTAAAACAATGAGTTAAAGCAGTAAGGCAGTAAAACAAAAGCATACCAATCCCTTAGGCAATGTAACACCTCTTTGATTTACTGATTTACTGCTTTAGGTCATTTCAAGTATATTTTTTAGTAAAATTGTATAATTGTAGTAAAATAAAATGATAATATATCAGACACCTGGCTTTTTCTTCTTACATGCAATTTTTTTAAAACTTTATAAATTAAAAATAGTATTAAGTAAAAAATATAAAAAGAAAAAATAATGTTAATAATATATGTGTTAAATTAATAAGGTTCTTTATTTTATGGACCATATTTAGGTCGCGAAAATGTTTTAATAAAAATGTTTTAAAGTATGAAATAAAATGATATGAGTCATAAGAAAATATATTTTTCATTTGCGTGGAAATATTGCGCCTGCGGGCGCACGCGGCGGGAACGCGGAAATATTGCGCCCTGCGGGCGCACGCGGCGGGGACGCGGCGGGAACGCGGCTGGGTCGGTCGTGGGCCTTCGCGCGGAGGGATCATGCTGCGGCCTGGTGGGCAGCTTATGATCTAGAGGTAGACAAAAGATGAGTCATCAAAGATGAATCATCCATATAGGTGGTATCAAAGATGACTCATCAAAAGATGAGTCATCAAAGATGAGGCAACAAAATTGAGCCTCGAGTGTGTGAGTGAATGTAGAGGTATCCTGTGAAGTTGTGAGTGTAAGTGTAATGGGCTAGTGAGATTTCTATGGCGAGTTGTAAGTGCTATAAAGTTGTCATAGTCGTGTATGTGTAAGTGTAGTGTCCTATGGTGAGTTTGAGTGTAAGTGTATATGGGCTAGTGTAAGTGTCTATGGGAGAGTGTAAGTTGCTTATAAGTGTCATAGGGTATATTATGTCATAGTGTAATGTGTGGTATATAGTGACTATTAGTGTGTTATAGAGTGTCATAGTGTAAGTGTCTGATGGGGTGTGGTATGGGTGTATGTTAGGGTGTAGGGGCGAGGTAGTGTCTAAGAGTGTAGTGTATTTGCGTATGAAGTTAGCCTAGCGGTTGTGCGTGTGTGTGTTGTGTAAGGTGTGTGTGGGTGGTGTGTGTTAAGTAATATATATATATAATATATATATAGGCTATTAGGTGTTAGAAAAAAGACTAACCCATAGTAGGAAGCAGGCTAGCAACTTGTTAGATATAAGCACCAATCGATTCCTCATTACCTATAACCTAGGGTAGAACACCCATATTAGGCTAATTCTAGGCTAGGGGAGTGCTAAAAAGGCATGAAAAAAGTGGCTCTGCAGTTGGCACGTATGTGGCAGCTGCAGGTGGCACTTTGTGGCTATCAACTTGCAACTCCATTGGCACTCAACTTGGCACTGTAAATTGGCACTGCACTTGGCACTCACCTGGCACTCATCGTAATAACCTCATATGGAACACTAAAGAACATCACTAGATCCCCTTACGGTGATTGGTGTAACATCCAAAGTTGA
>JABUQX010052567.1:12500-56104 GCA_015478945.1 Trachelipus rathkii | reverse complement strand
TGAGGTATTCCTTTAGTTAAAAAAAAATAAAAAAAGATGAGAAACAACTGACGGCAGTCGTAAAACGAACCGCGGGTCCTATATATCTCTCTGAGATCATCTAATATCACCAAATTATGGTGTAATCGAAGTATATTTTATGCGTCCATAAAGATTTATCCAGCATTTGTACTAGGTTTATTTTCTGTGTTGCTATATCGTGTAGTACCCTGATTCAACTTATAGGTCTATATAACTAGTACTTTTATCCGCTATTTTAGTCCATAATTATCAGGTTACTCTACTATAAAACTACACGCGTTAAATTACACCAACGCGTATAGAGGAAATTCTTATTGTTTCCGAGTTAGGCAGAGTATAATATATTCTCTTCCAGTTGTGCAAGCCCTGCAACGTCAAAGGCAAAAGACTTGAAAAACCACTTTCGGAGATTTGGGAATTCCAGTCATGTCGGCAGCTGACTTGGAAATTTCCATCATTTCATTTCGGTTTTTGACGTCTTGATTACGTACAGAGATAACACGCATTTACTGGTGTGAAAAGAATAAGCCTCTTACTAAGATTTGGCTTCGTGTCAAGGTTGAATAGATATTAAGTGAAAGAAGAGTGCATGATATCAAGGAAATTACCTAGAGTAGTTATTTTGAAGAAATGAATTAGTAACATTGTAGATGCTGACAATTAAATTAGGAGTCTTCACTATACAGTTAGAGTAGCAGGGTTTTTTTTTATTATTGATACATTATTTTATCTACATATAAATAAGATATAAATTATATTATAGTAATGAAAGAAGTTATATAATATAGATAGACATAATTTAAAGTGTATAGAAAATAGCAGTTTTTATCAGATGCTTGCTGATGGTTACAAGAGCGTGAGCGCGAGCTTGCATTTTATATGATGGTCTAATTGAGTGGAGTCCAATTCTTATGTATACACTAATCTCGTGTATGAGTCGAGATGACTCTCTCTCTCTACTCTCTCTCTACTCCCTCTCTCTAAATTCGTAACTAGTATATATATATATATGTATTCTTTATATATATATATATTCTACTCAGTGCTTCATAGTAGTTAGGCTATATACAAATTTAACTCATATATGCATACAATAATATTTTAAAGTAAGAAAGAAAATTAAGTTATATTATTTATGGAGGCATTAAAACTGGAATAATAATTGTATTATATATATATATATATATAGATTTTATAATTGAGTTTTTAAAGTAACGTTACCTATCTATATGAGCTCATATTCTATATCCACCTACTTTTATTAGATGTCTAATTCACTCAAATGAATATTCAGTTTACAGTTAGATATTCTTTAATTTTTGATGTATAGGTTAGGTTAGTTACGTAAGTTAACTAACTTAACGTTAAAACAAAAATTAGGAAGAACTAAATACTCTCTCGAAGACTCTGGTAAATTACGTGAAAACTGTGTTGGGTCTGATTTTTATATATATGTGATAGAAATTACAAATATTCACAGTATATATATATGTATCTAAGTTTATTTATATATATAGGTTATATTGAACTCCGTATATATATATATATATGAGTTATAAGTATTTCATACCTATCCTAATGAGGTAGGCTAGTATATTGAGCTCATTGACCTACTCATATAATTATATACTTATATGATACGCCTAATAGAGTCTATAATATAGGTTCCAGCGCCTCCTAGAGAGGACCAAATCTTCTTATATCTCAAAAAACTACAATAGCCACAGGAAAAGGAAATCATCTTTTGGAAATGCTCGGGTAATATTTGTAGTTAGGAAGTATAAAAAATTTAGGGCTAAGTATCTGCAAAAAACTACGGCAATTAGAGTGGGCTCGAGGAGACATGGACGAGGAATAACATCATGGGGGACGTTATTGCCAGATACTCCTATAGGAAGTAGGAGGTTTGTGGAGGAACCCCCACGCGTACACCACCAAATACCCAAAGAGCTGCGTTGCGGTCTCAGAAGAGCGCCTCTCCGCGAGGGGGGGAAAGACATAGTCCTTACCCGGGCAGTTAGTCTCTCGGCAGGCCGGAGATGACCCCGTATCTCTTTGCCACCTTTGCGGTATACCTCTGGGGTATTCTTTAGCTCTCAAATTAAGGAAAAAACTTATTTATCCTCCATAGAGATAAATAGGCTTGCCTCTCTCACTAATACTCTACTCTCTTTTAAACAAAAAAATTGTTTTTTTGTTTTAACTAAAAAATTTACACTGGATTTCAAAAATGTATTCCCTTTTCCCTGTAAGCTATTGTTAGTTTTTTAGATATTTTTTTTCTTTACATTTTCCTAACTAAAAATTTCACCAGCATTCCAAAAATGTATTCTTTTTCCCTGTAGCTATTTGTAGTTTTTGAGATATGGGATCGGGTCCTCTTATAGAGACTGACCATATATATATATATGTCAGAGCATTCAATAACAAAAAATTATTAATAAAATAATTGTGATCGTATTATAATGAGTAATATGAGATACTTAGATAAACTATTTGTAGAGATCAATGTGAGTAAGTATATATATATATATTAATAGAGGTAAGTTAATATATATGTATAGCGTTTACGGAGTATATATATATATATATATATATATATATTAGTGAGGTATAATTTATTTATAGTATGATAATTGCATACACCTTCAATAACCTACCCTCTACTCGCGAAGTGAAGTATATATATATATATATATTTAGGTCCCATACAATGTATGAAAAAAAAAGTAAGAATAATGCATGTAACATACGCAGGTTGGTTAACAGTGATAAGGGTAATAGAAGAGGAAAGTAAATAATAATATATAGTAATAAATATTAGGTATATATATATAAAGTAATATATATATAATATATATATATATATATATGTGATATATATATCAGTACCGATTCTAAAAGGCAGACAAATTGAATGCAAGCTGAGAGTGAAACGGGACAAAACACCTACGAGAGTGAAAAAAGAGCAAAAAGTAGTATAATATTAGGAATCGAACGGAAAATTATTAAGAAAAAGGGTTTTTTTATTTAAAGTATATTTTATATTTTTTTTTTTTTTTTGCATATATTGTTAGTCTGAAATATTTTAGAATTTATTCTGCCGGCGTTATATATAGGGGCGTCGAGTAGGCGGAACGGGGAGCGGATGAGCAGACATCAAGACCACGACTGGCGCTGTCCGCAGTCTAGCTTTGCGTTACGACGATGGCTATTACCTTTAGTTAAAAAAATAAATAGTTAGCTAAAGGAATCCAATAGGGTAAACCTCTAAGAATGGCAGGGATCTGCGGTCTGCTCGGGCTCTGCTTTAGTTAATAAACAGTTCGGCCGGTGGACGGTGGGGGACCTCGTTACCCCCCCTGTCCCCCGTTGCCGAGCCCCCCTAAATGGGCGAAAAAACTAATATTTTCGTATCATGAAACCTAAAAATGCCGAGAAAATATATATATAAAAAATTTTAAAACGCGCTGCGTTCTAAATTTTTCGTCCTTGAAATTCAAAATAATATATAATTTGTTAAGTTGTATATCCATAGGTGCTGCTCCCGAGTGTCTCTGGTTACATGATGTTACTGCATATAGTACTAGTCGTACCCCAAATGTGGTTATTATATTATCAGAGTATATACCCCACCTTGAAAACACAATATACATAAAAGAGAAACCCAAACCATGAGAGAGTTTATCAAACATTGATGATTTCAGTGAAAATAGAAAACGATAGAATATACTTTATATTGTTTAATTTCTATATTATAGTGTTAATATTCAATCTTTACATATCTCCAAAGATTTTCTTATTACTAGATAACTTCTTTTGTTACTGTTATTATGGTTATCTTAACTTTACAAATTTATATATTTTATTCACTCTCTTATGTATTAACACTCATGTGCTACCTCAGCACAATAAAAGGGGCTCGAGCATAAAAAGAGCATCAACCTCAACCTCCATAAGTCAAAGCTCTGTTCGCCAAAGACCAACACCACACTCAAACTAAATATCCCCACATAATACAGGTACAGGCGCGTGTGCTTACTTTTCGAAACCCACAGGAGAGACATGACCTTTGCTAAATTGCTGAACACATTGACAAGTGATAACATAACATAAACCAAAAAAAACTTACAAAAATGAAGTCCTTTAAATTTGTAATGCATATATTGAGGTTGGCAAATCCAAAAATGCTGTATGATCAGAAGAACCTTTAATAATAAATATACAAACATTTTGCATCACACTTTAAGACTGACTATCAATTAGTATATTTATATCATATGGATAAAAATATAATATATATATAATTAAATTGTATTATAATTGAATATATAATTTACATCTATATACCTAATATATATAAGTCATATATAAGTAAATCACTAAATCTAAAAACCTACTACCCAATCCTTATATACCTCTCCTCAGTCCAATGTTTAGTAATCTATATTGATCTATTGATATTATCTTATAATGTAATTTACAATAGTCTAGTCATATTCTCGTGAAGTATATACTACATTATTATATAGTGAGTAGAATAATATATAATATTCAACATATAAATATACATAAAAAACAAATTCTTTATTACACACTTTATATGTGAATACATAGTCAGTAAATATTATATTATGCTATAACGTAACTCAAAAGTTTTTCTAACATTATAATAATAAAGATTACTTTAGTACATATTCATTATACTATAGATAACTATATAAGTAAATAAATATAAATGCTTATAACTCTCAAAAAATAAGACATAATAATATCCATAACAAACACCTTTATAAAGCACGATAATTAAATCACTGTATAAACGTTAACAAAGTTATCACACATTTATTATAACAGCTCAATAGTAGATATAAGTAATATTTCTACTATGTAGATACACACAATGACAAACCTAACACGCCCTACCCACACCTTTTTCTAACATATATCACTTGAGATATATTATTTTAACTCACTTATAATACATTTAAGTTAACATATTATTTAAACATAAATATATATTATACCCACAACATGAGATTATATAGATAAAATATACCTATAATATATGCAATAAAATAATAATAATAAATAATTTGAAGTTTCCTTTCTAACTAATTATATATTAAAGATATTTAACTTTAACAGCATCATATGAACTAAGTATATAAAATAATGTGCATAGTACAGATATAAACCGTCAGAGATATGTGATAAACATTGAGATATATATATAAGCAGTCATAACAATATATTAAACAAAGTTCCTTACATATATATATATATATACTGTACTTAAATGATATGTACATGTATCAAAAATAAGAGAAAAATCACATAGGTAAATAATAATCTATTATTTATAAAAGATTTTATATTATTAATGATGTTGACGTCCTTTGAGGAACGAAACATCAGAGAAAAATCGTAACGTAATTTTCAATTGATTTGAGTCTAGTCTTATAAAGGTTTAAACATTTAGATAGGAGTACTGGATTTTTCAAATGTAATTTAATTAATATTAAGAGAAAAGTAAAAAAAAGGAAATTAAAAATATTTATATTTTTTGTGCTTCACACCTATCAGTCTATAAAAAATGACGGTAGCCTTAGGCCGGGCTTAGGGTATATTATATTTCAGTATAAATTATGTGATGCAATTGTGAGTTACAGGTATAATAATCGGTCTTTGTCCACAAATGAATATAATCACTTTGATCAAAATAGATTATTGATATTTGATTATTTTTAAGTATATTTATGTTTTTTAAGCGAACAGGCTTGATGCTCACACCTAACACCCCCCCCCTCTAATATTATCATCCCCACGCTCTCTCCACGCCAGAAGCGGGGATGCCCCACTCGTCTCAAGCTCGCGGGATCCGGGCGGTTAGAGGAATGAGGAGTTTATTTCTCTAAAATAAAAATACTCATAAAATTATAATAATAAATCGAAAATTAAAAATAAATTAAAAATGAAAGAACTCTAGAAAAAACAATTAAATATTTAAATTAGTCTCATATAAGATTATATATAATAATAGAATATAAAATAATAATCAATAACATATAATAATAATAAATAATAACAATAAATATAATAATAATAATAAATTAAGTAGTACAATAATGTTAATAATAATTAATAATAATAAAAAATCTTTGTTTAGGATTCGTGATAAATTTTTCGTAAAAATTTAAATGCTTACTTAGCAGTTAAAATAACGCTAGGATTATATAATAGAAAAATATGCATCAAGCGAATATAAGTGAGAAGGACATACGAAATTCGTTGATTTTATTGTTATATCGAAAAAATTTTCCCCGTATAGAACTGGAGTCAACATTTCTTATATAAAGATCCATATAGTATATAAGTTATATATCAGTCTTTGTAATATTGACTATATGTTTATGTATATTCACTGCTGTATTATTATAATGTGAACTTTGTTATAACTATATTATTACAGTATATAATTATACGTGCTTTATTATATATAAATAGTAGTATTAGTAGTTATTAGTACCTGTAGATTTGTTTATTATTATCTTAGTTCATATATAGTATAATGATGGCAAGTAAATCTTTATTATATATAAATGTGAGTTGATAAAAGCTTTGTTTAACTCATATAGTCATAGCAATATTATTCTAGTACTGTACTATAATCAGTGTATAAATAGAAATTTGTTTTTATTTATTATTATTAGTTTTTTCACAATAAATATAGACTCCCTTAATTAACTTTGAATAATCAATATATTGATATATAATCAATATAGATTACTATCAATTGGATACTAGGGTTAATGAGTATATATAGATATAGTAGTGAGATATGGTTTTGTAAAAAATTATTATTATATTATGGTATTATTATTATATTGATTTATTGAACAATTTTTTACTGCTTAATATATTATATAAGTATATATATAGTATTTAATTAGTAAAATTTTATATATAATAACATTTTTTAGTATAATTAATATAATAATATATTGACCTCTAATTAATTAATATAATCAATTAGATTAATATATATATAATGTTCAGTATATATATATATATTATAATTAGAAGGCCTTATTTATATATTTATTTAAAACGTTTTTACAAGTAGTCTGTCAAGTGAAGAGGTATTTAATTTTCGTTGAGGGCTTTTCGGTCCGTGTAATTTTCTGGACCCTCCTCAGACGATTTTTATTTGAAGACTATTAGAATAAAATTATTAAAATTTATGTAATTAAAATGAAACAGGTTGAAATATGAAAAGTAGTTTAATAATTTAAGTAAATTTTGCTTTATATTTTTTGAAAAAATGTTTGATTTAGTGATTACTGCTTTAGGTATGTTAAAAACGTAAATTTTTTTTGATGTGGTGGTAAGAATGTTGTTAGTGTGGGATTGAACGTATAACTCTTTAATACATCCATTATATTGTGTTAGGTTAAAATTTATAGGATTTCGTATTGTTGCATCGTATTATATATGAGTTAACGTTTTTATAGTGTTTGAGTCTAGTACCTTATTTATTTTATATTGTGGTCACTGTATCTTTTAGCGTAATTGTGTGCTAGTATTGATACTAGATTCAATATGTGAGGTACAGTCACGAGAATTTTGAGTGTAGCAGTGGTATGTTATGCTAACATGTGCTTATTGCAAGTTACGTACCCGGAGTCTTCTGATTAACAACTTATATTTGTTTTCACCTATATTAAATTTTAAATTGGAGGACATCCGAACATGTTCGGTATCAGGTGATTTCATAAAACGTACTATATTATTTAAGAACTCAGATAACGCGATTCTCACCGACCTCGCGCCAGTTTTAAACTTTTTTTTTTTTCTCAAACTAAAGGCATTACCAAGGGTGTAATAACGCGGTGCTAGAATGATGGCAGGAGTCGGCCTGAGCGTGTCTCTCTCGGCCTTACGGCGTGGACCCATTCAGCCTTGGCATTCTAGTCGCACTATTTCCTCCTACCCTCGGGCGTGAGTATGCTCTCCTCTGGACGCTCCTCGTCTCCCTTTCTTCATAGTCCTATGTGCGGAGATTCTCTTTGTCGCTCGTGGTCGGTTCCCTCTCCGTCCTCCTTCCCCCTATCCGCGGTTACTGGAAATATACTGTCTCTCCTGCCCATTCCATGTACTCTCTCTCTCCTGTTCTCCCCGTGTTCGGTCTCGCAAGACCCCATAAAATATTTTTTGTTTGTCAATGAACGCCCCTTCTCTACCATTGCTGATTCCAAATATGATTAATTGGTTTGCTGGTAAGTGGTCGTACTGTTCTCTTCGAATGGATATATTCTCATTTCATGAAACAGAAAATCACTGAAATTTTCTCTTTTTCTACATTTCTTGTACATACGTTATTATCTATGCCTCGATTTCATACCATATTTAACTTTGACTTTTCTGTCTCCATTCAGTGTAAGTTCTCGAGTTCCGTCATTTTTTCGATAACGGTACTTTCATTTTTTTTTAATTAATTTAATTTTATTTTGTATATAATGTATTTTTATAATAATGTATTTAAAGTGATTTCGAACTTTTAGAATCACTGAGTCCATGCAGCCACTGAAACTCACTCCTCTCCTCGTCTTTTATCAGGGTATTACTAGCATATGTTGAAAAAAAGGACAACAAAAAAAAGAATCAAAAGAGACTAGACTCTAGTATATACTTACACGATTCATCTTCAACAGGACGGACCTATAGATTATACGTCATCAATATATAAATATCACTCATAATTATACCAAATTCATTTTTCTTTATAGATATTACTAGTATTAATGAGTACCTATACATTTAGGTTTCAGGAACGAAAATAATATTGATACTCACTTGTGCTATATATAGCTTATATATAATAGGTGAAGTACTCATATATAAGCCATACCCCCTTTTAGGGATAGTGATAACCTATCTGAGGTCACCTAAATATATACTCGCTACTCTATGAATATGAATTAAGTTTATATCATACTAATACGAATAATTCATATATATAAATATTAATCTCCACAAATATGTATTTTCAGTTTTCGGTATTTTTCTTTAATTTTGATTATAGAGCGTAGTTTAGGATTACGCTATCACTCTAAATTCCTAATATTCACTATACTCTGAAAAACAAAAGCTAAAAGAAAAATACCTGAAACTAAAATTAAGTGAGTGATTAACGAGGTATTATTATAAGTGCGCTATGGATATAATAATATATATATATTATATATATTATATATATATATATATATATATATATATATATATATATATATATACTATATATATATACTATATATTATAATATAATCATATATATATATATATATATATATATATAAATGTACTTTATGATTTTTCGCCAACCACAAGAAAAAAAGAAATTAGATGTTCTTACTTTTTTGTTAAAATTCGTAGATTTGAAGATATCCAGCATTATATATTTTGAACTCTAGCCAAGGAACGCAACTGATTTCACACCTAATTTTTAGTTTCTGAATTTAAAATATCAATATTTTAATTTGTTTTATTCTTCCTTCTTGATCTTTTACTACGAAGAGTTAACATTTTATATATTATTTACATTATATTTCGAATTATGATATAAAGGTGCTCAACATCAACCATTTAAATAGTTAACGTTAAATTAAGTGTATAAGGACAGTTATATCCTTAGAATAGTCGATAAAATAATCGATGCTCTCACATATTAATGTTTCTAAGAGAGTTGAAATTAGTGTGATATTGAATAACAAATTAAATTCACAACTATTTATCCAAAAGAAGATTAAATCGAATTTGGCAAATATCATCCACTTCAACACGTGTTCAAACAAAAGATCATGATTACCTTTATTTTTCTTTCTCTCTATTCGGGATCATAGTGATATTATCGAGACAAAAGATATGCGTAATCTATCATTTTTTTACTAGAACCAAGAATACCGACACAACCCTTTTTTTATTTTTTGAGGTATACTTGAGATCTCTTGACAAGTACTCTCTCACAGTGCTCTCTTAGTCGTATGCGCCTCTTTTGTATCTTTGTCGTACGAAAATGTATATATATATCATGACCTTTTACTTGTCAAATGTTGAGTTGTACAGTCGGGCTACTCTCCAATGTAAGAATCGCGTTTCGGAAGTTGAAGACTATTACTATTTCTGAAGTCAGGTTCCTTGCGAATTAAAAAGCAGATTTAATCCAAGGTATAATTACTAGTTTTAGATACATGTGTATATCATTACCATTCTGTATGCTCGAAATCTCTCTCTCAACAAATAAAATCACTCATAAGAGAAGCCAATAAATAAACCTAACCTAATATTTCAATAACTATTTTTTCATTTGTATAATCTATTATTATTTGTTTATTTCTTAAATAAACCAATTGAAAATTATTATTTGAATATTATTTATCTCATAAAGTCATGCTGCCGGACATTATTGATAATATCTGAGTATATTATCTCTCAAATATATTCATTATTGAAATAGTAGTATTTATGGTATTTTTATTCAATGTTTATTTTGTCATTCGTATTAACATTATTATTAGTAGCTATTCAGAGTGTCAAAAGCTGACATCATGGTAACTCGAGAAACTCAAGAACGGTAGCACCTACAGTAAAACAAATTATTTATATTTTGGAATCAGCGGAAAATTCAAGAGGGGTTTTTAATATTCCTCCTCCTCTCATTATATAATTTCTCTTTCTTATTCGGCGAAGAGTAAGTTTAAATAGAGAAATAACAAAAATTTTCCTCTCTATAGTATATAATACGCGGTTGTAGAGAGCTTCATAGAGGAATGGGAACCTATATCAGAAGAGCGTTTTACAGAGAGAAGACGGAGGACTCTCGAGCTCTGCCATACACACTGCGGTCTCCTCAACCCAATAATATGCTAAGGAAAGGTACTTCAAATATAGCTATTAAATTAAATAACGGAATAATTTTTACATTCCCTGTTGCTACACCTCTGTGTTATTAACGAATTTACCAAATAAAGGACTCTACCACTCACGGGTAAGCTACCGAGTACTTTGTGTGGACACTGCCCACCATCTCTCTCTGTCTCCGCGTGGACGACGAGAGGGTTCTAGGACTTACGTCCTCCCCTCTGTCCCGTCCGCTAACAGAGAGAGGGCACCCATATACCAATGGTTCAGTTGTAATTTAGAAAATCTCTCATTTTTGGAAATTAATTGTTTTAGCTTAGCAAAAGAAAAAAAAATAATAATGAAAAGAAATAACTAAAAAATTTGATCCTCAGAATATGCGCGTCTTGATCTTTCGGCTCAGTGATACTTTGTTTTACTGTAGATTGTCTTTGGGCAGTTCGTCTCTCAGCTAGTATCTATTCGATGTAAGCTTCCCTCAGACACTGACCTTATTATACTTTACAATTAATTATTATTATTATTCATCATTTATTAATTATTATTATTATTATTAATTTATTATTAGTTTTTTATATTTATATATTTAGATTAAAATATCATTATTTTATTAATTATTATTATTATATCATTTATTATTATATGATTATTATTATGTAAAATAATTATTTAAACGTGGTTTAATATTTTATATATTATTTTTCAGTAAGGAAGAAATGTTAAACTGTTAAAAAATCTGTTACATCCAATATAGCTCGGAAGGTAAACCACCTATGAGATATAATTGCTTAATTTTAGTTTTAGTAGGCAATTGAAATTTATCGTGAATAATACTATGCTCTGAAAAGTTAAGAAATCTATATAAATAATTGTAATTAAAATTAAATAATGCTTAAATAATAATATATAAATTAATTCAAGAAGTTAGGATCAAAAAACCTTAAATATATATGGTCTTTCTTCGTAGTACTTTAAATCTTTTTCCTTTTCGCAAACCATCAAGTGCTTGCCAAGATTTAATAAATATATATTCTAGTTTGATTTGTTTCACAACAATGATGTTATGATAATGGAAATACCAACATTTATTGAGGTTGCTCATTGCGTAAAATCAACAAAGAATACTATATATATATACTTAATAATAATATATATTATCTTAATTACTTTTCTTCAGCTTACTACCTCAGAAGATATTATATATATTGTATGATAATACTTTTACGTCTGATCTAATAGTATATATATTATATATATATAGTATTCATAATCATTCAGTAATAATAATATATTGATTAGTCTTATTATTAAAATTAAATGATTTCTCTATATAGAAATATATAGCGATAAAATAGTATATATATATGTTATTATATATAATTTTTTTTTTTTTGAGTAGATGTACAGGACCCACCACAGCTCTCACACAATGAAGCGGCCACACTGAGCGAGCCTGAAAGAATCAGACCATGGCGAGGCCCTGTTCATCATATAGTGTTTTTCAAAATTCAAAGAAAGATTTGCATTGGTGAAATGAATATTCAGTCAGTCAAAATAAATAAAAAACTAAATAAAATTTTATTATCCTTGCATTTGTTAATTGTCTTAAGATTACATAACAAAATCAAATGCTATAAAGAAAATATTCACTTCTTGAATAGATACAAGAAAATAGTGTTTCTGCTAAAGTGGGAAGATTCGGTTAATATATGGGATAATCTTTTAGAAGTGTTATGGACGTAAAGTAAGGCAAATAACGACAGCCAATAGGGTACCCAGATAGGGAACAAATCATATGAGATATTTGATGAAACAGATTGCTATAAGGGCGTGTGTCTAGACAGCAAAATTATGCAAATGAGAGGGACTGGTCTCGTGACTATATAGTTGACTGTGAGTGATATAAGATATAATGTGGCCTCATTCGGAGGTACGTGCAAGTACACTTTCATGGTAAGCGCTTTCGTCTGTGGGATGAAGACCACTCACCGATGTTCGGCTTTATGTTTTCTGAGTTTCTTCCCCGCCGATCACTCGTCCAACATTCCAAAGCTTTTTTGTTTTGGCAGATTCGAAATTATAAAAGCCATCTGTGACTCTGGTACATCATCCTAAATTCAGTGATGTGGAGAGGGCTAGGCCTTGTCGAATGGCATCCGCGGAGTACCTACCTGAAACAACTCCGAGAAGAGGAGGCGGCCATTTTGGCCTCTCTGTCAGCGATTACTTAATTGCAGTTATTATTCCTTACAAACTATAACTAACCAAACATAAAATAAATTTGTTTCTTAACTGGAAGTGGAGTATAAGATAAGTCGAAGAAATCTGTTGTTACGCTGATACCATTTGCGTTTTAGTGAAATAAGGGTTTATTAAGCGCTTGCTAGCGCGACTAAGCGAATTCTGAATAAACGACATATGAGTGAGCTTGGTTAAGGATTTAGAACTTCGAGAAAGGCAATCATTATATCCATTAACTCATTACGAGAAAAATTGAAGCATTAAAGGGGAGGGTAAGTATTGGAGAGGTTGCGGTCAGAGAAAGGACAGCAGAAGCGCCCACCACTGTCCCCCTGTTTTTTAGAGCCGTAAGTAAACACTGGAGTAAATTCATCGGATCTGCGGAATGAGAGACGAATGATGCCTTTTTATCAGGGCAGCAGGTATGGTCTAGATTTGTGGAAGAGAGATGTCAGAGCCAAGCATAATGGTAGGAGAGGGTAATAGCCAAGCGTGTATGTACCCATAATTCATGAGAAAGCAGTGCACCTTTTGAAAGGGATGTTGAGGAAATTTAAAATGTTTTGAACCGTCTTTGCAAATGGCCTAGTAATATAGGTTTAATTCTGATATATATACTATATAGGTACCTCCTGCAGATATATCGGTGTCAGAGCAGACGGTTTTGGGGTTTGTTAGAAAACGTATAAGATAACTTGTACACATGTATTCTATTTCTTTCGAAGAGAGAGTGGCATTCACAATTGGCATTCAAACTTCAAGCGCTTCACCTTGTAAGGGTAACGCATCTCAGAAAAAGCTCCAGTGGAGATACGATTGCCTTCGTTTTGGATGCGGATCTTAACAGGTTTTAAGTAGTTAGTTATAGAGGGCCTGACCATATACGCACAGCCTATTAATACCAGTTTCGATCTGGATACTATTTAAGGTGCATACGTAAAGAACGTAAAAGGGATTTGCGATCTAGAGCACCCCAAATTTTTGAGGTGACAGATTTGATATCGTAAACATGGTCAAAGGTGTGCATGATGACAAGTTGGTTTTTAGGTGGGATTTAATATAGTCGTGCATAATAGTTTAAGTAGGATCATTCTAGCGATGAGCCCTTAGAAATTTGACCTGTGAAGTTACAGGAAATGGTATAAGTGAACCATATATAGGTATAGGTGATCGCTGCGAAGAATAGGTGTTGCAAATTTCTTTCGAATTTCCCTTTTTCTTTAAAAAGCACTGGCTGAAGGTTTGGTGGGAGAAAAATGTGGAAGCTAGCCCACTGTGAAATATTTTCAAATAGTCTAAAATTTCAAACGGCAAACAGACGCCTATTAGACACCGGCTATGTATAAGCTAAGTCATGACATTATTTAATAGAGAAAAAATTGTAAACATAGGGCTGGAATAGAGGTAAATAAATTACATTAAACGAGAGCATAATTAAGTAGTACACTTTAAAACTAACTACCCTGCGAACTTCCTTCATCCACAGAGTTATAAAGTGGCGCGTGACTAGAAATAGTAAGTAGCAACCGATACTATGACTATATGGGAATTCTGTTTGACAAAAGACATTATATAGAAAATGAAGGGTAGTTGTCCGCAAAAAAACCGATAGTCAGAATTGGAGTTTTAAAGTGAAGTTATCTAGTGCACATGATCTCCACGTTGTGGCGTAAGCTTTTTCAAGGTCAAAGAAGACACCTAGAACCATCCCACCAGTTGAGGAAGGCTTTCACCGGATGCATGATCTAGTTTTAACAAGTGAGGTCACGCCTATAGGTCGAATCGACATATTTATTGCTAGTAAAAGTGACCCCAAAAACCTGAAGTTGAAAAAAGCTTGGCGACTTTCCAGAACAAGGAGAAAGCAGGCCTGAAATAATTTTCTCCATTAATTTTAACAGGTATGACAGGTCAGCGGAAATTGGTCTTTGGTTATCCGCTCAAGCTTCGGATTCTTTTCCAGGTTTGGGGCATGAGAATTTACAAAAGACTGTTTAGTTCACAATAATAAGATGGCAAAAGTAAGGATTTCGATCCAGATTTTACTAGTTATATAGCATCCAGGCAAAAATGCGATGCCGAGGGATGTATATACGGAGCATGATATACGAAATTATGTCTGGACCAGAGCACCGTCTTTTAGCTACTCGCCAGTGCAGTTTATGATACTCTGATGAGAGTGTTAAAAAGGACGGTTTGATAGGTATGCATATCTTATCCCTTTCCGCTGTGATTGAAAAGTCTGCAGTGTGCAGTGTTAGGTTACTCAATTTTTGAAAGGCTTCAGTAGGCATAGTCGAGAAAGAACTAGATGCGGCTATGCGAAACTATAACCTAATTTAGCGCATCTGCAATTGCAGTAGGAACGGAGATCGTGTCTGTTAAATTGGCCTCATAACGGAGGACTGTGCGGTGGAGAGCTGTTGGAGTGGCTGGAGAGTTGTTGGAGCTGCGATATATTTTCTGTGGAACTTTCCACACTAAAGGAAGGGGAGATGTGGAGTTAACAGTCGATAATGTTAGAGTTCGAAAAAATAATTGTTACGAGCGTTTTGACGGATTAATTCGCCTGACGCATTGAATCTCGCTGACGGCTGCTTTATAAAAATTAATCTATGTTTGGATAGGTTATAGGTTACGGCGTATCTATTTTGTATTGCTTGTGTAAAAGTTTTTCTTCTTCATCTTTACATTCTAGGCTTGAGCGCACTCTTGGGACCACCAAGGCGTGGCCAAACGCATATCTGGAGGAAGACTGCGGATTGCAAGCTTCCGCTGCCGAGTATGACTACTTTCTGGAAGAAAAAAAAAAAGGCTTCATCAACAGTCAGGAAACATCGGTTATTTATAAAAGGCAGAATAGGTATAGATAGCAGTATATGGCCTGGATAAAAAAGAGCCCACTTCCGCTTCGATCTATTAAACGCTCCAGCATGGAGTGGTGTTATCTGCATTGGGCTTGTAAAAATGCACTAAAACAATGGGCACATCAGTTGCTAGTTGAACACTGCCAAATAATTTAAAAAATAGTCAGTGAAAGTTGAAGAGTTGATATGCTAAAATCCCAACTCCATCGACCCCTTCCAAGAAGAAGGTGTTTGTAATTGAAACCCATTACAAATATGTGATTCATACTCAATGGACGAATGGACACTTCCCACATACACAAACTATTAACTGGGATGGTGTGATAAAAATATTCGGAAGACGCCTAAGAGCACCTAATCTCTTAGGAGTTTATTTATTGAGAGAAATAATCTTGGCAAGAAAGATTACGAGAATGGCAAAAATCAAAAATATTAAGAAAATGGGGAAACTTGAGTTGTGTGTTTTCAAAGATATTATAGCTGTGTGGAAAATTTTGTCGAGAAGGTTGATGAAGGAACTGAGTTTTTTAATAGCACTGAAATCAACTATTTTAACTATTCCTCAATTAGAAAGGAGAGAAAGGTAAGAGTTCATTTGCTTCAAGGTCATCCTCCAATAGCAGCATCTATCTCAAGTTGTGTACTTCAAAGTGAAAAAGTGGATAATCGTCAGCAAAAAGTAGATATGTGATAAATTAATATAGAAAAGATTAATTATTAATGAAAAGGAGAAGATGAGTTGGGGATAAGACTGAACCCCAAGGAAACCACTATTCATAAGTTTAACGATATATGATGGTTATATGGAACAATTGGAAAGGATATCAGATATAACGTCCATGAGAAAAGAATAGATACCGTAAAAGGGAATCTAAGCTTTCTGTCACTCTCTATCAAAGACTTTTGGTGGGATTAACCAGTGCAAAAGATTTACCAAAATTCTGAAGAGCATTGGATCAAGAGTCAGGGATGGGAAAGAAGTTCACAAGACGAGCGGTCCAAACGGAAGTCCTATTGACGATCTAAGACATTAAAATAATTAAATTATTTCCAAAACTTCTTATTTAAGATAAATTTGGAAAATTTTGATAAAACAGAGGCTAAAGAGAATAGGAAGGGATTGGTTCACTTTTTCGTACAAATTGAATAATAGCACGATTCCTGCAAGAAGGAAGGTTGAATTTGATAAGCAGACACTAAATAGTCTACTAATAATGTATGGTGCAAACTCTGAGGCATTAGTTTTGAGAATCACAAAATGGGTACTATCACATCAAAACCATGCACCTTCTTAGTTTTAAGTCCCGAGAGAGAAAAAAAATTAAATCAAACTAAAATGTTAGTTATAAGTGAGTTGGAGGAAGGTGAATGAGGAGGAATAGCAATGTAATCGTCCAAAGTGGAATTAGAACCAAAGGTTTGAGCGAGTAGTTCAGATATAAAATAATTTAAAACAGGTGTTGTTCCTTTGAAAAACTAGACTAGGGAAAGAAGAAGAACCGTTTAAGTTGACATTTTATGAAAAATTCTAGGTAAGTGTGGGAGGAAGAGGAACCAGAAAATGAATTTTATTTTTAACGGAGAAAAGAGTTTTTTTTTACTTTCACGGAGAATAGATTTTCCAAGTTTCCGAGATGAAACTACATGTGCTTCATTAGTCTGAGATAATAGTTACTCCTTAAGGCAGTGTTCCTGTGGTGAATATTACAATAACAAGCAAAGGTAAACAAAGGCTTAATATTTTTAGTTGAGGAGAGATAAAATGGAATATATTCCTCCATTCAAGAAAAAAGCACTTCGGTTATGCATTCTTCAGACTCACGAGGTCTCCTAATTACGGTGATCAAATAGTACAACCTTAGTCCGACCAGTTATCAGCACTAAAGTGCCAAAAGATTTCCTCTCTAAACACTTGGGTCTTTCTTGCACAAGACTTGAAGAGTTAGAAAAGAATATGGAAATAAGATGATCTGAGGTACACAGTAGTGGAATGAATTTAACAATACAAGGAGAGATTATCAGAAATAAGGATAAGGGACTGCATCATCTGATTGAGGTCATTGTGAATAGGAAAATGGGAGTCAAGTTACCAGCCGTAACTTAATTGAAGTCATTGTGATTAGTTGAATGGTAGTCGAGTCACCAGCCGTATCATGAGAACTACAAGAAAGGAATTTCCGGTTGTGAATATTAAAATCACCAATAATGAAGATTGCAAAAAGAGAATAAGAAGAGAGAAGATTCAGTTAATAGTTTGTGTTTTTGGGAAGTATCCATCCATGCATTGAGTATGAATCACATATTTGTAATGGGTTTCAATTACAAACACCTTCTTCTTGGAAGGGGTCGATGGAGTTGGGATTTTAGCATATCAACTCTTCAACTTTCACTGACTCTTTTCAGCCTCTTTTGAGTCGTCAAACTGGTTGCATTATCTACTTCTACTATACTTCCGAACTCTCTAATTAATCTCCATTCTCATTTTTACCTGTAAACTAACAGCAACGTCTTGAACACTATTCCTTCCATTTCCAATAACTTAAACACTTTCAAACGCCATAGGTCAGTTCATGAAGCCTTTTGGTTTGTTGAAAATTCAATTGGTTGTCCCAATATATATATATATATATATATATATTCAAGGTGTCCCAGAATGAAACGGCTCGCCGCTTCATATACGTGTACATTGATGGAAAATCGGAGCGAGATGATACTCTATACACATATGTTCGTAACGCATATGTATATATACTATATATATATATAATATTATGAATGGAATATATTATTAGTAAAAATATGGTGTGTTGATGTGTTCGATATATTTGTTTAAGCATAAATATATTAATAATGATAAGGATAAATATATATATATAGATATATACTATATACCTATATAGTATATATTATATAATATATCTATACCATAATATATATATAATATATATATAATATATATATAACTATAAGTGATATTATATATGATATATATGTTATTTTTTTTTATTATTTCATATAATCTTATTGAATATTATAAATAAGACGGCACGGTATTTAAGTACTACAATGGTAGAGTGAACTCGCCAATATCCAAAGCATTATATTGATAGAGGCTCCAGTGCGTTGCACAACTGGACTGGGTGAGGATGAATGTGAGCCATTCTCCTTGGGCCACCTCTCCTCGATCGATAAATCGAGTACACCCCCTCTATTAGATTAATGGACATCTTGCCAGTTTATGCTGGTGCCGTGCTTTATTTATTTATAATATTAAATATATTAATATTATATTATTATTATATTATTATATTAATTATTATTATTTATTATTATAATTATTAATAATTGATTAATATTTAGAATTATATTTTTTATTCTTATTTATTATATATGTTACTTAGACATTTATTTAAATTTATTTAGTATAAATTGTTATATATTATTATTTTATTTGTTAATTAATTTATTTTATATTAACATATCATTCATATATATATTATATATAATAATAATAATAATTATAATATTGATTATATATTATTATATTAATATAATTATATATTAATTTATATATTATATATTATATATTATATATATATATATATATATTAATATTAATATATATATATAATATATATATATATTATATAATAATATATTAATAATATATATTAGTATTATTATACTATCAGTGAGTGAATTTTATCCATATCGATTATGTACTTACTGGATGACTCCATTCGAGCCACCATTTTTATTTGATAAAATAGTATCAAAAATTTAATACTATTTTCAGCGATAAAATTTGCAAAATTAATACTGAGGATTATTAAAGTCTAAATTATATAATAAATGACTAATAGCATTTAAAATATTTTAAAAAAAATACAACAATATTTTAAATCTATGTAACCTAATGTAACTTAAATTAACCTTACAGTAAACTGTTTACAAAACTAATAAATATATTAGTGAGTAGTAAATTTTATATATTCACTTTTACTTCCCCGAGAAGCTAAATCAGATACATATTAACACGCATCATATGGCTTATATATTATATTATGTAAATTAAAAGTTATATATTAAAATATATATATAAATTATAGAATATAAAATAGATTCAAAACTTTTATCTCTATGCGCGCTGTTGTACATTTTGTTCTATAGATATTAATAGTGACTTGCAATCCGACGGTTGGAAAAAGTTCGTACTATATACATATAGTGCATCATGGTTCTCCATATTAATATAATATATATATATTATTAATAATTATATGTAATTTATTAGATTAATATAATATAATATTATATATTATATATATATATATAATATAATATATATATATATATTATATATATATAATATATTAAGATATATATATATATATAATATATAATTATATATATATAATATAATATAGATAAATATAATAATATATATTTAAATTTATATATATTATATATATTAATATTATAATATATATATTATATTAATTAAAATATATTATTACTTAAATATATTATATATATATATTATATATATAATATATATATTTATAATATATATATATATTAAATATGATATATTATAATATATATATTAATATATAAATATATATTAATATAATATATTATATATAATATTTAATATATTATATATATTATATATTATATAACTATTATATATATGAAATAATTATATATTATTATAATATATATATATATATATAATATATATTAATACTATATATATTATAATATATATAAATAATATAATTATATAATAATTATAATAATAATTATTATTATAAATATAAGATATACAAAAAATAATATATATAACATTAATATAATTAATTAATTATAGAGTAATATAGGGCTAGAGATATTAGGATAGAGAGAGATGTAATGAGAGAGGGAACTAACGCTCTCACTTCACGCATACAAGGATTTTAACCTCTACGATACAAATTAACTCAATATATAGAGAATTAAGTAGAATCAGAAACGCTACAATCGCTCTCTCTCATTATTTGAATACCTATTAATTTATGCGGAGAGATAGAGAGTGGTGAGAGAGAAAAAAAACAATTCTCTCTCTCTGCCCTCTCTCTGTATTTACATGCAGATAGACCAAGAAAATGGTCGCCCATGTAGTTCTATACATACAAAAAATAATGTATTATTAATTAGGCTAAGATATAAGGCAAAATAAATAAATTTCTAAGATTATACTAAATATGATAATGATTTTATATCCTTAATCTATTCTTTTTGGCCATAGAATTTCGAAGTTGCGGGGCATATCGGACGTTGCATGAATCCCCATAGGACTCCCCCTATCTTTATCCCAACTCCTCGTATCTGTGAAATTTAAGTTAAATAGGTAAGTCTGAAATACCTATAACTACTCATACATGATTAATCATTAGGTTATTATATTAAATCATTAACATAATAAATGTTTGAAAAAAGATTAATTTAATTAATCATGTTAAATCTTTATGTTCTAGAAATTATTAAACATTACATTATTTATTTATCTATTATGGCATATCGTATGTTATATCACTTTTCTTTTAGATTATTACTTTTGAGTTAATTCTTTTCATTATTCACTCTAGTGAAATAAAATAAATATTATATTTTAAAGTTATTTAATATATTGCATATTACTTCAAATTAAATAAATCCAGGATGAAATGTGTAGATTTAGTAAAATGATGGAAAAGGCTCATTGTAAAAAAAATTATATACATGATTAAATCATATAAATTATCCTATTTTATTTATAAATATATTATCTTAATTTATTAGTTATATTTTTAAATTTAAAAAGTTATATGAGGAATATTTAAAATTATGATTAAATTAGGTCTTACAAAAAATAGATTTGTTTATTCTTTGAAACTTAAAAGAAACCATAAATTTTATAGTAAACATTTTTAATAAGTAATCTATTTCTATGTAATATATAATAATGTATTAATTTGAAGTAGATAATGTTAGAAAATATTTTCAGCAAGAGCCACATATGATATGTTGAATTTTTTTATAATTATTTCAATTAGTTATTATTAAACAACATATAGATATAATAAACAATACCTTCACGGATCTTAGATTATGAGTGATATAGGATACCTCTACTATCTTATTGACAAAGGTACGATTACTATAGTCTATACTCTAACTCAATTTGAGTCTGGATTTAACCCTGGTGCTTTCACAGGAGACAATAATATTAAGATTAACTTTGTTTTAAGCAGAGCCAGCTTACTTATCAGGTCTGAGACTATGTCATTATCCCAGACAGGCTTTGGTTCTTATCTGAAGGTTATTAAGTAAAGAGCTCCTATAGGCCGCCTGACTCTCATGTTGTCCAATAAACCAAATATATTGTCTGATAGATGACAGAATGTGAGATAGAGATATACAATTTAAAAGAAATAGCAGAGAGGGTTTTATTTTTCTATAATAATGTGCCACATAATGTTCACTTTATCATCTCAAGAAATTTGCATTACCCAGAGGATTTTATACACTTTATAAATTTTTCTCATCTAGATCTTTTACAACAAAATGACTGATAACTTTGTATGTGCGCCATAAGTTCAGTGCAACAAAAAATGTAAAAGCAAGATTTAGTCACGCTGAATTTTATAAAATGATTGTAAAGAACAATATTGAGTGTTCCATTTCAAATGTAGATATTGGATTTCGTATATTTTTAACATTAATGGTCACAAATTGCTCAGCCGAGTGTTCATTTCTTAAGTTGAAGTATATTAAAAATCCCATCAGAACAACTATGCAATAAGACAGGCTGGATACCTTATCTCTACTAAGTATAGAACCAGACATGTTATATAAGTTTAGTTTTGAGGATCTGATCAAAAACTTTGCAATTAAAAAAAGTAGGAAAAACTTTTCAACTATAAATAATGTGGATGTATACAAAAATAAACATTATTTTACATCTTTCAGAAAATTTTGTTTAATTTCGAAAAATAACATTTTATTTTATGGTTCACTATTGTTTATTATTTGAATTGCATATATATGGGGCACCAAAATCTTATAAGTGCTTAGGGCCTCTAAGGGTGTTAATCCGGCCCTGGCCATGAACTTAAATATCTTGTATGGAATTACGGATCAGGATGATAAGGATGTTGAGGAGAGATGGAGAGAACATTTTAAAGAATTACTAAATACTGGAAAAGTAGAAGATGAGGAAAAGAAGACAACTTAGAATAGAAGAAATTAGGGAGGAAGAGCTGGAGTGAAAGTGTGAGATACTTATAAAGAATGAACTTGCGAATGCTTTGAAGAAAATGAAAGGATGAAAGTCTTCGGGATCTGAAAGATTGTCATAGATCCGGCAGGTCACATTCTGTTCGGAAACTGCAGGCAATCAAAACTCTGAACAAAACCGTCACGTGAAATATAGATACTTAAGAATTCCACTTCGCACATCGTCAGAGAGAACCTAATGTTAAGGGCTTACAAAATACTCACTAGATTTTTTTTTTTTTACAGTTTGCCACCACTCACGGGCTGGACCCTTTTCAAGAAGGGGGCAGAAAATAAAACAGAAAAACCCACCCAAGCCCAAGCTTAACGCAAATCTCTCAGGTGAACGCAGACGTGAGCTTTAAAGAGGAGAAGATTAAATACAGTGGGATAAGCAGAAGAAGGCAAGGAGCTCCACAGAAAAGAAGTAGCTGGAAAGAAAGAGGCACCACAATGAACATGTCTGAAGTTTTAAATACTCACGCAATATTCATGTCAGAGCAAGGCACCCCTTGTGATACGAGGGCGACACGAAGGTGTGGGAATGCGAAGTGGTGGTAACTCCCCCGGCATCTGCCGCTAGTACCTATAGAAAGAGATACGTCAAGGATGTTCTTAAAATAGAGAATGGAGGGAAGAGAAATGTCTAAAGTCTGTTCACTGAGAACGCTCCTGATTGCTACCCAAAATTTTCTTTACAGACGAAAAAGTCTTTACCACGGGATATTTTAACAGGCAAAACAATATTTTATATGCTACTTCATTAAGGAAGCAGAAAGGACTAGTTATCTACTTGTCCCAAATAGAGGTCATCAATTCCAAGTTATTATTATCATTCTGTGTAAGGTAGAAGAGGTACTACTAAGAAGCGAGAAGCGATATTCAATGGTCACAAACATCCATTTTTTTGTTGAAAATGTGTAAATTACATTTGCATTAAGGTGATACAGCAAGCCATCTGGGATGGAAAGTAATAGCTCGTCAATTTATTTGAGTATGTGATATAATAAAATTGAAAAAAATGGACAAGTATGAACAACCAAGCATAATTACTAAAGTTATTTTAACGATTCTTATAATCCTGAAAAGTACTCGTATGTCTTTTGCAACTTTCCAAATGTTTTTCTATGATAACCCCAAATTTAATCATTTGGATTACAAATTATTGGAATGAGCTGTTTAAGTTCGTATTGTCTGCTGAAGACAATATCCCAATATTGGTTCCTAAATATATATATATATATATATATATATATATATAATAATATTATATTATATATATATATATATATATATGATAGTATAATATATATTATATATATATATATATAATTTATTATATAATATATATATTAATATATATATATATAATATATATAAACATATACTATTTATAATATATATATATATATATATATATTTTATAATAAAAATATAGAATATATATATAATATATAACTAATATATACTACTCATATATGAAGCGAATGAGAAATACTTATCGCAGACGCAGTGCTAATCTAATGAAAAAGAAGTCTATCATTGAAGTTATAAAGGAAGGTTGAAATTTTGTAGTCATAATAATTAATTTGATTATAAATTTTATCGACGTTACATGTCAAATTGAACTCTTATATAATACTGTATTTGGCACCCATTATATTGCATTGTAGCGGTATTTTGCAGAGTACTTTGGATTTATATTTTAAAATTATATATATATAATATATATTATATACTAGTTATATATATACTATATATATATTATATTAATATATATATATAATTATATATATATACTATATATTATATTATTGATAATATATAATATATATATATCATAAATATACTATATATATATATATTAGTAAATCATCATAGATATATTAATATATATATATATTATATATATATAATATATATAATATATATTAATATATTTATATATATAAATATATTATAATATATATATATCACTATATAGTATATATATATTATATATATATATTACTAATATACTATAGTATATAATATAGTATATATATACTTTACTCATATATATTATATCTATAGATTATACTATATACTATATTATTATATTAATATAATAATTAGCTATATATTTGTATATATATATTAATACGTATATATAATATATATAAAAATACTATACTAGTATACTATATTGCATACTTAAAATATTACTAATATATATATTATATATCTATATATATATATAATAATATATATATATTATATATTAATATATATTATAGTACTTATATTAAATTAATATATATATAATCTACTTTAACTTATATATTATATATATATATATGATATATATATAATATAATTAATATATATTTATATATATATAATATATAATATATATATATATATTGACTAATATATATATTATATATAATATTATATAAATTAATTATATATGATTATATATTTAAATTAATATACTATATTAATATATTATAAATAATTATTATATATAATATTATTAATATATATATATTATATAATAACTATATAATATATTCCAACATTAATTCTTTATATATATATTATATATATTAATATATTATATATATATATATAATATATATATATAATATATATATATATATAATTAATAATTGGAGTAATTTATTATATTAATATTAAAAGAATTTAATCTTATAATGTATTATATATTTATTTATATATTATTGATAATATTAAAGGCATATTTTTTATTTTTTTATTATCCTTTTTTTTTTTGATAATAATAATAATATAATGAAGGTTAGGAGTGGAATTTTTATATAGCTTTGAAATTTATATAATCAAAAGGAAATGTGGGGGTAGAAGGATGTTACAAGTGACGATTTAATTGCTATCAGTTTTTTTCTAAAATGTTTAATATTATATCTAAAATTCCTTTAACTGCTGAAAAATGTAATCATATAAAGATAAGTAATAAATAAACTAATATTTATTATATTATACTATATTATATATTTAATATTATATTTATATAATTATTTACTGATATATTATATAATTATATAGTAAATATTATTATATTATCTCTTCATTAAATCGTGCATTTATAAATTAAGTACAATAAAGTTTTTGCTAAGCAATAAATATTAAAAAAGTACGTCAAAAGAGAGAGAAATAGAGAAAAATAGAAATTAACATAATTAAAGTTATATATAAATATAAGATATCTTCTATAAAACTTTATCCGTTAAATTATTTATTATCTATTGCTCCGGCTTCCGCTTGACTTACAGTGCTACCATCTAACTTCATAATAAGAAATCTTTCTGACTCCGGCTTGACTATGTGGGACGCGATATAAGATCCTAAAGTTTAATACAAGTACCTTTTCATATATCGTATAATTATAACGTAGGTTTTGAAATGAGGCGAATAGCTTTAAGATAAACTAGTGACTTCGGAGTGTCAACGTTTGATAAACAGTCACAAATGTAGATTTATTAGAGGCAGAGCAAGGGATAAATTAAACGCCACAGATAATCCTGAGAATCCATAAATTATTTCAGATTATAAAAAATTGCTTTTCATCTTTTTTTTCTTGTATCATCGAAAATCTTATAATACTATTATTACTTTCCTTCTCTAGAACTATTAAAAAGGAAATGGAGGAGAAATCTGCTACATGTCTTTTGAGAATGTCTTGCGTGCTCTCTTGAATTCATTTATGCCAGACATGGATACGTCTCTCGGTCTCCGAATATATCAGAGTTCAGCCAAATCCTGTTTCTTTGCTTTGCAGAGACCTATCAAATTATAGTATATAATATGATATATATAAATGTGCTGATAATAAATCAGAATACTCATCATTTTGATAAATATAATATATAATTATAAATAATAATATATATATATCAATATATTATATTATATAGTAATATTCACATATTTTGTATTAAACTTTACTATATATAGTTAGAACGTAAACTTAGGTTTATAATGATTATAGCGCTGGATTACACCTGAGTATTATATCTACTTTGGGTAGATGTGTTCCTAAATAGTAACTCAGATGTGAGATTGCATGAATTAGTAGATGTATGTATATGAGTTATATCAGTAGTATCATATAATAATATATAATATATACTAGTAATATATCTATATAAATATATATATACAACGTGTGTATTATGTTAATGGATTTTATATTTGTTTTTGTGATACTATATATTATATATTGAATATATTTAAATATTTCTATCAAATTATGGATATTTTCGATAAATAACGTGATTTTTCAGCGAGTATAATACATAATATATATATATAGTAAAGGGGAACCAACACAATTAAGTTTTATACGTAAAATAATATAATAATAAATGCCTCTATGAATAGTTAGTATATATAATATATTATGGCATTTCGATTTACATTGTATACTAAGTGGAGATTTATATATAATATTTAATAGTATCATTATAAAAAAATGAGATAATCATTGGAAGGTGAGAATTAAAATTAGATTATTAAGGCATATGATATGTTAAAATATCGTAAACTTTATGAATACAAATAATAGTGCCTTACTATCATTAGGGTGTATTGATATATATATCCTAATGTTAAAGCAAATGTATATATGAAGTCATGAGATTTATAAAGTTACCACTTTTATCAGTAATAAAATTTAGTTTGTATATATGAAATATTAAATCTTCATTTAAACAAAAACGTTTAAGAATCCTAATATATATACTATGTAGAGGTAGAAGGTTTTTTTCCAATAATTAATATAATATGAGAGTGATAAAGGATAAAGTAATTTAATTAAGGTATTACAGCGTGGATTGTAGAAGGTCTTAATTCCATTATTAATATTAAATACTGTGAAAATACATGGTATCTATCATATATATCTATTGTATTATGAAATATGATAATTAGAAATTTTCTCTACGATATTTATTAAAGAAACAGTTATCTATTATTAATACCTCATATATATTTAAGTGCCTAATAAGAAAGAAAGGTGAGTTTAGAAAAATGTAGATTAGGTAATATATTATTTATTAATATAGTATCTATAAACATAATTGTAAATATTATATTAGCTAAAATATCAATATCCCTAAATATCATCATATCTACTATATTTCATGTCTTGTACATATAGGGTACTAATGGATATAAATATTAGTACTTTATTTACAAATAACTATATAAATATGATGAAATATAATATATATATCTTGTTTCAACCATAATGTTCTTAATTGCTCTTTTCATGCTGCTATTCCTTTGATTAGCAAGATTTATGAAAGCATTATAAATAATAATTGTTAATAGAAGAAGGTATAAGTAGTGATAATAATTTCTCTAGGTATTTAATAAATAAAATTATAAAACCAAACGTATACACTTATTATATAATATATCCTCATTGTAGGTAAGGACTTTCCAGAGCATCTGTTGTAATTGGGGATATATATATATAGGAAAGGCGGATATATATATATTATTACATACATAAACATATAAAAATAAATGCACGTACCTAAATACAATGGAATCAGCCAATAATAAAGAACCACAATTATTAAACACATCCCTCACCAATATGACTTAGTGCCTAAGCGAAGGCGGAGCATTTGCAGGAGGAGAGAGAGACGAGAGATAGGAGCATATACAGCAAAATATACACAAACAAATCCCTAACTAATCATACCTATTATGATACTTGTATCTGCGTAACATACTATCATACATATAAAGACCTTCTAATGATTATTGAGTAGATTCGATAATCCCAATCTAAAACTTTACCTTATAGTATAAAGAATATATCATATAAATATTATATAAATATACTAATAAAGTAGCAATTTATTATTTGTACTTAATATTAATAATATAATATATATATAATATATAATTAATATATATATATATATATATATATATTATTAATATATATATATATATATATATATTAATATATATATTATAACTATATATATATATATATAATATATATATATAATATTATATATATAATAATAATAATATAATATTTCGTATCTACTTTCTTGATATACCATTTTACATAATATTACAATAAGAAATATTCTATATATTTATTTAATTAAATATATAATATATTAATATAAATATATTTAACAATAAATTACAATAATTTAACATACATTTTTAGTAGATGCCAAGGTTATATTTCAGTTCGGCTAAATACCGAAGGAAGCGTAAGAATACCTTAAAATATATAAAAACAAGTGTGTAAGAGTGACCGAGTCTGCTTTACTTTGCCTAATGAAGCTTAAGCTTTTGATTACTTAAGGTATTATATATTACGGTTTGCATGTATTGTAACATCTGCCCATACTGCTGGGCAATAGATAAGGGGCGGAAAATAGTGTTAAACCTTCATTTTCTTTTATATTTAAAATAACAAACAAATCAGCGTATTTATTTAATTATGTTAAAAGACAAGCCAACTTCGTAAAATGTATATTTTATTGAAATTACAAGACCTGATATATATATATATATATATATAATATATATAGATATATATTAATTGTATAATTATATAAATAGTTATATATAAATCCCCTATATATATATATTATATATGGTCATAGGGAATTTTATTTCATATAATATTTATACAAAATATATAACATACTATTATATATATATATATATTATATATATATTACATGCATATTACTTATATAAAGAGGTAATATAAACGGTATATAATATAATATATTATATGTATATATATATGCGATATATATATATATATATATATCAGGGCTGCGGAGCCGGTGCCGGAAGCAGGAGCCGAAAGCCGGAGCAGCAAGTTTTTGGCTGGAACTCGGGAGCCGGAACGGAGCCTCGGATGGTCGTGGGCCGCGCCTTCACGTTCCCCACTCCGAAATCTTTCTGCAGGCGGTGGAGCCAGAGCCCAGTTTTTTTGTGGAGGGAAGAGGTAACGCAGTAGCCGGAGTGCGAATTTTTTTATTGTTTGGGGGTGTGTGCTTGAATAATTTAAGAGTCATGAGTTGGTGGGGGAGAGTGGGGGGGGGGCTTTTAGTAGCTAAAGCTGGAGAAGGGGCCAGGGGGGACAAAAAAGGCGTTGTCGCTCCTGGCTCCGGCTCGTCGCTCCGTGACCTCCCGGTAATTCACAAATACCTTAACTTACAGCAAAGAAATGAAAGCAGTGTACGGCAGAGATTTGAGATCTGCAGGAGGATGTTATGTAGAAGTGAAATCTGATACAATAAATGATCAGTCATCTGTACGGTTAAAGCATTTCACGATATAATCAAAGAGTTTTAGCACTACATAATGACACATTTAGTATATGGGTAAAAATTTAACCAAGGATAGGGCGAAAGAATGCTCTAACTGGGAACAATTGAATATCTTCTGTCCGCCATCTGTCAGCTCTGGGCAGCGCTGCTTAACTTCTCCACAGTTCAGACAATCTTCTTTCTCAGAACTGTAAGGATTGATATTAAAAAGTTATAGGAATGCTTCTTTTGTGAACTAGGACTTAAAGAATGGAATAAAACTATCTCCGAACGGGAATCTGTGTCTGAGTCAATCAGTTCATATTTCAGGGAGTTTTTTTCTTGCGAGCATCTTGTCAGACGAAGATAGATAGAAAGCGCCATAAAATTTTGAAATAGAGAGTTGAGATCAATTGGAAAATACGTTAGCAGAAAAGATTAATTGAGTTAATGAAGATCAAAGTATTAATAATAAAGAATCTCGTTCAAACCCACACGTCATAGATAGTCACATTTTAAAATATATAGAAAGAGCAACTCAGCCAATTCTCTAGTGAGAGCATCTAGATCGGATCCCGATAAATCAAACTAACTGCTTACGAATTCAATCCCCTACTATCCAAAAATTTGGCAAGATTCACCTTACACGGCCACAGCTTTTCCTACCACTCTAGCGAGAGTTGAGCATTTATTTTCGGATTTGAAAAATAATAGAAATTGGAGCTTAAAGGAGGATTTTCTTGATGCAGTTTTATTCTTGATTAAGAGGAATAAAAAAAGATTTTTGTATATATTTTTTTTAATATATAAAATTATATCTACATATTGTTCAGCGGTAGTTTATAGTCAAAAAAAGGATTATTTTAAAATTAGACAAGGAAAATTTTATTTTACACCTTTTGCTGGTTTAAAAAAGCTGCGCACAAGAGGACATTTCTTTCTTTTAATATATATAAGCTCTCTCAATTATTTTCAATTACAATTATAAATAAAAGGAAGGTGTATCACAGACATCCCAAATTCAATATTTATCTTTATTATTCTTTAATTAACTCATTAATATTATCGTTAACTTTTACGTACGCTTAGTAATATGAGTAATAATAAGACTATATATATATAAGTAATATATATATACTGAGTATATATATATAGGTAATATATATATATATCATATATATATTATCTGTTACATATGTGCCAATAAATCACTATAATTTCCTTTTTATGGTTTCTCACTTCGTTATCTTAATTTTAATCCCAAGAATAATGATAACATAAGAAATAGAGTATATACCTATATCTTATGATTAATATATATATATAATTATATTATATTGAATTGTACTAATCCTTATATTGATGAATTAGTAAAACACTATTAGATATACAATCTAGTAAATATAATGTATATTATATTTAGATATATATATATTCAAATAATAATAATAAACATATATATATAAACTTTAAACTTTATATAAAAATGTAATGTTAAATGTAAATTATAGTAGCGTATGTATATACCTATAATATGATGCTATATAAATACTATACTTAATTAAATTTAATAGCTACCAATCGATATATCATCGCCGTATAACTTACATCATTACTTCTTAAATTATTACATTATATATATAGTATAATTACCATATATACTATGGTAATAAATCCTCATTATCAATAAACTCAGGTCCTATGCCTTTAACCAGTCGAGTATTGGTCACTTCAAAAATTCTTACGGTGTATATAATATAATATATACTATAATATATATTACATTCTCATCAGGAATGTCTGGTGAAAGTTTTCTCCTACTTTATCATATTACTGCACCCCTAATAAGTGCAATCTCATTCTTATTAGTTATCATTATATTAGGAGCTCCTCATTATCACACCACCTTTTCTCCCATTTTTCTCTGCCAAGGTATAGATGCTCATATTTGGAGCGGAGCAAAGCGGTGGCTTAGATCATCTACTCGCTCGCATCTCTGGATCCTATATCACCATGGAAAGGTAGTCTCAGGAGAAAAATATTGATAATTTTAAGGTCGCAAATTGAAAGATATACAGGACATTCCGTATGACCAAGCGAGACCACCACAGACGCCCCTTACAATGAATAATGTCATACTCGGGAGCCTGTCTCCAGCTCGTCGCTTGTAACCCTTGACTATCCTTCTGCGTACAGCAAGTCTTACATCACTTGCAATGTGAGACGCTGGGGAGCGTCTTTGGAATGTATATCTCTACTGTATGGTATAGTGAGATATAGCAGGCCATCCATTTGCCAGGGGTACACGCATTCTCGAGTCACTATTCCCAAAGCGCACTAACTTACATTGTCCCACCTTCGGTTATACACCAAATGAGGCATGGCCTTCAATGTGGGTGCTCTAGGCCACAAGTCTGGCGACTGGTAAAGGATGTATACAACAAACCCTTAGCTACTTTCTTCACGTTCGGTGGTAGGCAATTGACTATCTTCGGCCCAGTTCCTGTCTCTGTAAAAACTTCTGCATATCATCTGTTTTTCTCTGTCTGGGGCTTCATCATATCATACTTCTCTTCTTTTCTTTTTACCAAACCAAATGCGTGAAGGCTTCGAGGGTTGGCCACAAATACAGTAACCCCCTCAGTATTTGGGTACCTAGATAATTCTGTCTCACGTTATACCCTACAACCTTATATATCATTAGCATATGAGAGTCCCTTCAGTCACATCTACTAACTCCCCTCTGAATACCACCTATAAATTAGTATTACCAACTACCTATTCACTTCTACTATCCTTCTCCCACCTCACGATACTAATCACAGTGAATAATAATGATATACAAAAAGCGCCTATACGAGAGAGAATAATATCTTATCACGCTATATATATATATCGACGGTAATAACTCATCGCCTTGAGTCAGTAATAGTGGACATTGTATCTAGTATATACTTATATGTCATACCTATATATAAACAATCACTACCTAGCTATATTAGTAGTTATATAAGTATATGTAGGAAAAAATTTGTCTCAATTTATAAAAAATTTTATTATAGTGTTTATAGAGACAATAACGAGCGTCATGTTCTATAAAAAATTCGACAAGAAAGCTAAGCTTACTCCTTCACACCGGTATGGTTATTAAATATTTTTGTGTGTCGCTGCTTCACATTTTCAAAACATTCAGGCAGCCCCCCATCTCACTTTAAAAAATTACTGTTACACATAGGCAAGATTTTCAATTGTAGTACAAATATACGCTATGTAAGAAATTGCGAGTTTCGTATCCTATAGCTATAATATAGATATAATCTGCCCATTGATATACCTATAATATGATGAGGGAAGGAAGGGACAGGAGACACTTTAACCACTACCTTTCAGAGAGACCCTCAGGATCCTCTTGGTCAAAACCAGTCTGATCGAGAAAAGTTTCGTGCCAGTGTGCGTGAGAAGCAATTTATTTTTATGTCTTGTGTTTTCTTCTCTTAATCGGTCTATGAGCGTCATTCAAAACGCGCTTATATGCCATAATTGAAAGAGGCGATTGGGAGAAAACACCAATTTCTGCTTCGGCAATAATTAAAATTTTAAACTAACATACGTGATCTATTGTAGCGGAAAATATAATTTAATATGTTGTAATTTTAAGACTTCAAATAAAAAATATTAATTTTTTTTAATCTTCTTAAATCGATCATAAGATTTTTATTCTTTATTTATAGGCGGACCTACTATAATATTTTTATTTGATTTTTTCAAAAAAAACTTGCGACTGGCAGTTTCACGTACACTTCTACACATTTAATCTATAAGTATCAGGCGACTATATATATATATCTATAATCTATATATCGGGTATTTACATATATATTTATTATAGTCTCGGTATATAATAAAAGTACGTGATAAAGTTCGTTATAGACCCGAGTAGATTTGGATTCGGACTCCAAGCATCCTTGGTGCTGTGCTTCTATCTATCTACTATTTCATATATAAAAATATATAATAATTATTTTATATATATATATATATATATTATATTAATAGTGATATATTATATTGCTAGTAATATTAGTATTACTGAGTTATTTATATATATTATTTGTATATATAATATTAAATTATTTAACTGTTAACATTAGTTTATTCTACTTATTATATGTATATTATGTAACTATCTCGTTAGATCTCTCTATAATGTAATGGTTATATATCTGATAAAAATAAAAGTTAGTGTTAAATGGACTATACATATCCTCTTTTATATACTTATATCTCTATATTATATATTTATAATATTAATAACCATTTATTATTGATTAACTATTTCGATTACTATATATATATATAGGTATTATGATATAATATTAATCATAATAAACATATAAACCTAATCTTCTAAATATGTATATTATATTATACAAATATATTTCACATTATAACTCAGCATCGCACCGGAGCCTGCACTATATTTAAAATATGTGCCGAGATCACGTTAATCGGACCGTAAATCATGCCTGTCTTCCTGAACTCCGGACTCCGGGAGCTCCGATCTCTCTTTCTCCAAATTTCATACTTTTCTACGGCTTTACTCCATTTTCAATTTTAGTAGGTAACATTTCAGCAGCCTACTCACTCCGGGGGCCCAGACGGATACGTGTAATCCGTCTAACGATTGAGGTTTAACTGTATCATACACATAACTTAGCGCTATATTATAATATTATTATATATATAATGGTAACGTGGGTCAAACATTTTAGGGACGTAATACGATATAAACTCATCTAATACCGAGTTAATATATAGATTTGAATATATATATATATACAACCGTTTGAGTAGTATGAATAATTATTAATAATTAATAATTATATAATAATAATTAATATTTTAACTAATAAATAATATAATTAATGAATAAATAATTTTATAATAATAATAATATAATAATATAATAATAATAAGTTAATAATATATAATATTAATCAATTAATGTCATATAATAATATATTAATTATACCTATAGTTAAGTTGAGATTAATAACTAATCAATATAAGTATAATAGAGTGCATAATAAATAAAGATAATATCTATAACCTTGAAATAAAATTCAAATCACCTCAAATATTAGTAATATAGAGTAGGTAAGATTACATCACTCTAAAATGACAATATTCAATTAAATATTTAAAGCAATGATAATTAGATAATAGAATAATATATCATAGCAAGACTAACTAAATGAATGGTATATAATAAAAATATAAGATAAATGACTAACGCGTGCAAGACAACGAGATGCCTTAATTCCGGACCGCTCAGGCTTAAGCCATTGCACGTATTGTTCACTTCGTGAAAAAGTGAAAGGTATTTTCATTACAAGGGCGAACTCAAAGGGTTAGCGGTTACGCTACTTGAATCTGTCCTAACCCAAACTAACTCCCTCACAAAACCCTCACCATTCACTCCTCTGTTATGCACCTTTCTTTTCTCGCCTCTGCCAAACTCACATTTTCTGTCGTCGTCAATCCCAGTACTGATCCTCAATCCAGCTGGGTTTATCCCAGGTCATCCAAGTCCTCTCAAGCAGTGTCACGAATTCCTCTAGCACACGCTCGATCTCAACGTGTGAGTGAACATCCGCACTTATAGCCATCAACGTTATCGAATCATCATACATAGTTCTACAGTATGGAGAATGACCATATATAGTCGCAATCTCAGACGTACTTTGAGTGTAACATGTCTCGCACTCACTCTCACAAACTTCAACATCTTCCTCTTCACACAACACAAAATCAATCATTACTTTCACTTCGGATACCATCTACTCTACTCGGCAAGTTCACCAACTCTAGTTAGAGAAGTCAGTACTTATTTAGATGCATCTCGTCAAGTCAGTCTTCGTTAAAAGAGCACACTAGTTCTACAGTTAAGCGACTGTCATATGCATCCACATTACCGCCTTCTATGGCTCTCAGATGAATATACAATGAGCCATGTCCTATCTCAATTCTTCATAGCATTACACCGACACCCAACATACAAACTCACCATTGCCAGCAGAAGCAGACTAGTAATCACATGCCGCTACTTTATGAGAGTAGCATCAACTAAATCTTATTATCCGCAGTCCATATAATCACATCGCCTTCAAGCCCTACCAAATACTCAACATAACAGTACTGAAAGTCGTCTTAACTATCACCTGCGTACTCCAGCCTGCACGCATGCACTCGGCGACTGACGACAAGGTCACGTGCACTCGTCCTATTACTTGATTGTCTATGAATTTAACCTTTAACTCACTCCCTACTTCTCAACAATCCATCTTCTCATCATCTTTCATTCTCCTCCTCCTGATCTAACTTTCCTCTTCTTCACATCCTACTCATCCTCCTTCAGTCTCATGATCCCATTATGTTCTCAACTCTTCATCCTACTCTTCTTTCATCCATACCTCTCTGTCAAACGTTTATGCAGTTGTTAACTCAGCGAAATAACTTACCACAACAATATACTTTATAAGCATACTCTTATCACGGGCCACGTAACTACGTTTTTCTTTTTTCTCCCTCAACCCCCCCAACCGATACCTATCAAACGCACAAGCAACAATATAACAAAGGATAAGTGCTAACATAGAAATTCTCCAATGAACATACCAACTACTCATGACAACTACATTTGCTTCACACATGACATATCTACTTGCTCCCTCTCCGACTATGCACAGTTCTACAACACAATCAGCAAAGCAGGATAGTGAGACGGTATGACGAAGAGATCTCTCGAATATCACAACGCACGAGTTATTCACTCCCCACTCAGGCATTGCTATTAGGCATTCTCCTGTGCGAAAAACTATTTGTACTAATTTAGTGTTATCTGTGTCAAGTAGCCAAAATGACACTAACCATCTATATTACCGTCTTCAGTAGTAGAGTGAGTATATACTATTATATATTAATTAATATAGTATTTTATTTAATTTTACTTATCGTATATATAATATAATTATATATATTTAGTACATTATTTGCAACTGAAAAAGATAACATATACTATATACTTATACTATATTATTATTATAACTAACTATATATTTATATATATTAATATATTAGTATATAATATTATTTATTTACTATACTGGTTAATATATATATCTATATATATATAAATTATCGTAATAATTAGCTTTCATTTATTTTAGGAGAGTTACTTATCAGCTTCTCATATTAAGCAATTAAGGTAAACTAAAGTCATAAGACATATATTATCAGATTACCTATATATATGAATCTGCAAAGAGCTAAAATATCAATCATATATCATGGACATCATTTCTCTAGATATTCTTCTATACATATATATACCTTCAACTGCTTGGTATTATTTCTAAGTATTAATGGTCATCCATAGTGTGTATTGACATGCGCCTCAACCAATAAGTGTTTGAGGTTGGATAGAATTTTCAGTACTTCAATAAGTTAATTTAGTTAGGTACATCGGCTCTACTGACGTGTATCATGCTCAAAGTAGAAATTGCTATGCCCATCAATAGGCCTATCTCCACGACAACAACGATACGCACCAACATGAGTGAGCATCAAAAAAAGTTTCATCGATTAGAAGCTCCGTTCTCACATATTCTTGCTAAAAGGCAACTTATCTCAAGATTCAGATCTAAATATATACAATTACTACTATTCTATGTATATATATACATACATATTATATACTATAACTATACTATATATTAATTATAAGTATATTTAATATTTACCGTATATTATATATATATATGATACCTATACTACTATCCATATACTTTATATACAACAATATTATATATAAACACATTAATATATACCGTTTATATATATATATATATATAAGAATATATTATCAGATTATATCAAATATATCATATAGTATACGCACTATACCTATAATATATATACATATATATTAATTTATACTTCAGATCCGACTCTATGAATACCAATAAATCTAACTCCTATATAGTAATATACTACTATACATACTATACTAACAATAAATTATATATAATATATAGTATATCATATTATATTATATATATCTAATATCACTATTATTTAATATATACTTTATTATATCTATCAGTTATATATATATATGATACTATAATATATATAGATATATATTATTATTTCACTACGCTTATATATACTCATATTATATGTACGTATAATATAATAGAATATTATATATATTACTAATTATTTAGTAACTATATTTATAATATTATACTATATCTAGCAAATACCCTTAGTAAATTTAATATAATATCTATATATAGTACATATATATAGCCTGTATACCTGTGAACATCGCCACGTCCGCCGTCGCCCACTATCCACTTGAGCAACCTACGTAACCCGACTGGGCCATACTAATATACTATCCGCCTTCCACTGTATATAATACCTCAAATAATTGATTTAGACTATCTATATAGTAATCCTATAATATATATTATTACTTATATATGATAAATCGTATACTATATGATTACTTACTATTAAGCTCTATATTACTATATCTATACTTACGTAATAATTACTCAATATTACCTCTTCATATATATTACTACCTCTTAATACTATACTTTATATTATGATACTACCAGACTGATACATGTGTATTATATAGAGTACTACTATAATACACTTACATATATCTATAATATATATCTAACTGTATATATATATATACTAGTTAAATTAGCAAAATACATATATCTTTTTAATATTCTACTAGTTATATTATATTATAATATATAATACTATACTATACCTCTACCCTATAACACTCTTATCATTAGGTTATATACGTATACTATACTTATATATATATATTATACGATAATATAAATATACTTATATTTATAATAAAAATTATACTACAACAATTGCTACTATTGATTTTATATCCTTTTCCTAAAATACTGGGTAGAATAACGTAAGTAAGGTAGTCATATACACGCATATTATATATATTAGTAAAATCTTTCACTTCACATGTCACCTACTTTATATATATACCTATGTATATAATATATATACTAGAATCCTTTATACACAATAACTAACTACTATATATAATATATATATATATATATATATACCAGCATATGCTCTAATGATATAGCCTCTCAATAGCAGCAGTTACATCTCATAGTATCTGTGTACTTATACTCACACACAAGTTAAAAAGTAGATAATGCGTCCACACAGCATAAAAAGTATATAATATGTATGTATATTATAGATTTAAATATTATAGAAAAGATTCAATATTCATTAATGAAAAGGACAAGATCAGTTGGGGATAAGACTGAACCCCAAGGAAACCACTATTCATAAGTTTAACGATAGATCATTATAAAAAGGAATAAATCTACAATCAACCATATATCAGTTATAGATCTCATACCCCTTTGATTGTTAAAACAAGCTCTTAGTATACTCTCAGTACAATCGTCTTACGTTCCGAAGTTACATTTGGGACAACGAAATAAATAAACGACAAATAGATTATTAAACTACATAATATAATACTTCGAAAGAGATTGGTCAAGAGTCAGGATGGAAAGAAGTTCACCAATAGAGGGCTCCTTACGGAGCATAAGTTCTATATGCGTATACTATAAAATAATAATAAATTAATACAACTATTTGCAATAAAAACGTTGGTACGACTCAGTGTTTAAGTCACTTTCTCAAATGTTATTTAAAACTTCAATAGTGTTTACAATGTTAATCCAACACTGGTTACTAGCATGTGCTGATTTATTTTTGGAACTGAACTTGCAAGCAAAATCAAACTCATTCATATATAATGTACTTTGCAACATTTGCAGTGTACTCTTCCACCTCGTGAGAATATTATACATAACATGTGACATCTAGTTATTTAAGGTCCCCCGAGAAGAAAAAAATAAAATCATATACCTTAACGTTAGTTATAATTAGAGTGGATAGGATAGGTGTGAATGAGAGGAGGAATTAAGCTCAATGCGTAATCGTCCAAGTGGAATTTGAACCACAATAGTTTCAACCGGAGTAATGATTCAGATAAAAATCGTCTATACCTATGTAACATATATACCTAATATATATATATATATTACGGTACAAAAATAATATATATATTATTAATAGAGAGAGTAATCACAGTGGAGCACAATACAGCACATAATATGATATATTATTATAATAAGGCTATATATACTATAATATCTATATAACTATATATAAATATATAATGGTATATATATTGAAGTATATTAATAATACTGCAAAATTTGCCCTCATATCTAACTACTTATACTAGCATACCTATATATACTATATATAATATAATAAAATATAACTATATTATAACTCTATATATACTATATAATATAGTATATAAATATTCTAAATTATATATATATAGTAATATAAATATATAATAAAATATACCTTTTTATATATATAATATATATAATAAAATATAATCTGTAATAGTATAAATGATCATATATATAGGTTACTAGTGATGCCTTCACAGAGGTGATTTTATAAAGATGTATATCTACCATACCGTTATACTGCTCGACCTGGTGTATGTATCTATAACAATATAGTGACTACACTACATAATAGATATATCATATATATTATATATTACATATATAGCTTCATTACGTACATAATTTAGTATATAAGTAATATACCTATTTATATACTATACTATAACTATTCATATTATATATTCCCGGCTACCTGTCCTACTAAGCTATCATACTATCTAGAATATAATATATATATTAATATCTAATTTAATATAGCTAATACTATATATATACTATAAGCGACTAATATAACTATATATTATATAAATATACTTATACTTAACTATATATATATATATTAAATATATACTATATATATATTACTACTCGTCATATATATATATAATATACATAATATATATATAATATATATAATATACGTTTATTAAACAAATCAAAATAATATATGATACTATATATTATAATTAATTGTTTCGATGATTACTATATACTATAAGTCTACTATAAGTTCTATAATACTAATATATAATATATATAACTATAAATTATATATTATTCATATATTATATAATATAATATATATATATAATATATATATACTATATACTAATACTATAGGTCTACTATAAGATACCTATACTATACTTCTATTATATATTATATACCCATATTATATTATAGACGGCTACTGTTAATTATATAAATATATATATATATTATATAGTACTATACAAATAAGATAGAAATATGTACGTCGTATTATATCTATTAATATAATACTATATATATATATCTTATTTATTAAGTTGTAACTCATATCATCCTCTATCTTCATTCCATTGCAATAATTCAATATTTTTCATTAATCCAAACTTGATATTATAAGGTGTTAGCAAGCGATATGATTATATAGTTTTCCCGCAATCGTTTTAGGTCAATATGTCCATGCTTTCAACATAATGACAGTCTCTCTCTCTGCTGCATGCGCAAAAAAAAAAAAAAAAAAAAACTATGTAGCCTGGCCTTCTATCAAGCACTTTTAAGTTAATTCATATAATCCGCCCATATTTCTCTTACTGAATTTTTTGAAACGTAATCATGAAATTAGTCTATGGTTCTTTCACAGTGGCTGACTAGCCGATCGATATTTAAGATTGTTCGCTGCAATTATGTAATATAGCACCTTTAAGGCTCACCTTGGAGAAATCAGTGGACAATCCCCACAGTTCTGGTAGTTCTGAAGTTTTGAGTTCTTCTTGTAACTCTCGGGTAACACAACAATATCAAAGAGGAGTAACAGTAAGAATAGCAGCAATAACGGTAGCAAGAACCACAACAACATTGAAAATAACAGCCACAAACGACATTAACAATAGCTACAGTAACAATAGGAACAAAACAAACAATAACAGCAAGAATATAAAAAAACAAATATAGAATCAACAGTATCAAGAATAACAATAACAACATTTAAAACAGCAACAATAACAACAGCAGTAAAATAACAATAATAACAACAGCGTCAATACCAAGAACATCAGCGTTAAAAAAGACAACAAAAGAATTATAAAAACAACCAAAAAAAAAAAAAAAAAATAAAGTAAAAAACAAAAAAAAAAAAAAATATTTTTTGGAAAGATGTAATTCTATATAAAAAATTACCATTATTAATTAACCCTCTAGGCAATAAACTTTTCATTTTTATTAAATTTTGCGTAACATTATAATTTATATGCATGTATTTTACACTAAATTTATTTTGATACAAATATTTTAAACAAGCACACACACACACACACCACACACACACACACACATCACTCACACACACCACACACACACAAACACACAACACACACACACACACACAACACTACACACACACACACACACACAACACACAACACACACACCACAAACACACACACATATATATATATATAATAAATATATAGTATATATTTATTCTATTATAATATTTATATAATATATATTATATAATAAATATATATATATATTATATATATATATATATATAATACGGTACCTATATTATGATCACCCACCATTGTCTCCTCCTCCAAGGACAACCTGATAGAGGTAAGTGGCGGATTGTGCGATGAACTGCAAACTCTAAAAACAGCAAAATAATAAGTAGAGAATTTCATCGCAAAGATTCGAAAAGGGGGGAGAAGAAGAAGGATAAAAGAAAGCCCAGCAACTGACGCGCCCTCTTTATACATTTTAGTGAAAAAAAACTCGTTCCGTCTCGCAAGTCCAGAAAAAAAAAAACACCC
>JABUQX010052566.1:37500-40505 GCA_015478945.1 Trachelipus rathkii | reverse complement strand
TTTAATCTGAAAGGAAGAACATTGGAAAGGGGTCCAATGCAGGGAAAGGCAGCAGTAAACAGGAAGTTAGGAACATCATATTGCTATAGTTTTAGGGCGATAAGTGTAATCGAGAAACGAGTGAAGCTAACTTTCACTAATGTTAAAGCGCTAAAGTTCTAATGCTAGAAAAATTAAGGGAAAGTCAATTATCTTAAGTGAAAGACTTCAATTAGATTAAATAACAAATCTTCTGTAGACGGGATCTAGACTTGCAATCTTTTTGTTGAAGGAGATAGAAATAAAGAATTTAGTCCCCAAGTATGTATTAGTGGCGATTTGCGATATATTAACTGAAGCAAGCCCACAATTACTTTACTGGAGCTAATTTACTTTGTAATTTCTCCTGAATCTTCTAGCCTAATATATCATATTTTCATATAAATGAATGTTTATATTTCCTTTGTTTGTAATTGTTTGTTTCTAGTTTTTGTAATTGTGCTTACGCTCGATAAGAATTGCTCACCAGTTTTAGCATGAATTTCCATTTAACGACCGCGATCTTCGTTTGCTAGCTTACTTTTGTTTGTAAAAATTCGGATCAGCTATTGTGACTTAGAGTATGTGTTTTGGAATAGCAGAATAAAAAAAAGCTTCTTTCGATTATATTACAAAATTCTTCATTTATTTCTTATGGAGTTTAGCTATTTGAAAATTAAATTTAAAGCTGATTATATTGAATGAAGAATTCATCAATTCAGGACGGGCTAACACGCGCCATTCCTGTTTGTTTACTTTTTCGTTAAGAACGTGCTTAAATTCGTCAAGCAAAAGAGAATAGCAACCTTACAGAATTGAGGAAATTCCTTACGTCTGAAAAGCATTTTACAATTTTTCGTAAGTTTGACAAAAACAAACGGCAAGCTCGGAGCATTTCTTACGTTTCGTAAGCCCAGATATAAAAACGAAAACGGCTAATATATATAATATATATATATATAATATATATATATTATATAATATATAATATATATATAGATATTATTATATATATATATATATATAATATATATATATATATATTATATAATATATATATATATATATTATTATGATATATATTATTATATATATATATATATATATATTATATATATATATATATATATAAATATATATATATTATATATAATATAATATATATTATATATATAGATATAATATATATTAATTATAATATTATAATTTTTAACACTAATTTTATTTTTACGTATAAACGGGATGAATCTTAATGCGCGAGCTACGGCCTGGGCACCGCCGCAGTGTAGAAACCAGTATGATTTCGATAAACCAGTGCTTGCGGATCATATTATATATATTATTATAAAATAAAATATATGTATAAAATATATATTATATATAATGATTATATAATATATATATATATATATTATATATATATTATATATATGTACTTATACTTATAGTATATAGCTACTATATATATATATATATATATATATAGATATAGATACATATTATATTATATATATATATATATTATTTATATATATTTTTTATGCATCAGATGTCACTTTTTTTGCGAATTGTTTGATATTTAACATCCGCGGTTATGCGGATGTCTGTATATATATATCAACCCAACTCAAAACTCAACCGGGACCCAACTCAAAATGCCACCACAGCCTCTTTCCCCATCCTCCGAACCTTGAATGAAAGAGATTTGTTAACAAAGGGTTATGACTTTTTTGCCACTTGTATGAAAGTGTAAATATAGGAAGTTGCTGCCTTGAGAAACATCAATTTTTCTGCCTTTCTGCTGAGAGTCTGTTTTTCTGTTCATCATATAGTAGACCAGCATTGCTAAATTACTCTCTCACTTGGAAACTAGTTGGAGGACAGCAAATATTTCCTTGCAAGTTTATTAAGCGTCGGGTAACATTTTGCTGAACTTTCCACCAACTGATAGTTATCTAGTCTTTTTTCTTGGTGATAGTTTCAATCATTTGGAACTACATCTTTTGGTAATGCGTTGTGTTTCCTTCATTACAACTGGACTGTAGAAATTCTTCCAGTGAATCTTTATTGATTTACTTGCTAGAAGAGATTTGTGTCTGTAGATTCGTTTATTTCATTTTATGGGTGAGCGAATCAACTAGACTATTCGGATTGAAGTTTTCAAACTGCAACACAAGGTGACGATTTAACTTGTTCAATATTGTGTATTACAAAAAAAACTTGCCTTTATACGGGACCTAAGTAAGTGCAAGGTAGTATGAATGTCCTTAAATTTTCACAGAACCAAGGCGTATTTTTATCTCATATTTTAGTCGACACTTTCATTCTTTTAAACGTCGTCATTGAAGATTGGTTGTCAATTCCCCTTAGCGTTGAGTTAATCGTTATTACATTCGGAAGACAGAAGCTGAGAGCTCTGATTTTTTTGGCATCAATAATCTCACTGTGACTCTGTTACTCAAATTATTATGAACTTTCATCATATAGTAAGTTAATGTGGTTCATTACAAGTTGAGTCGTAGTCCCATGTCTCTCAATTAAATTTGCGTAGAGATTCATCTTAAGATATTTTTTATTTTCATAAAATTCTTATCAAAATCTCGACATTAAATCAGCGCAACTCCGCAGGGAAAAAGCTGCGGATGCGAGCGATCTTTTAATAATTGCGGCATTTGCTGCTGCGGAAATGCGGATTGCGAGATGTTACCTGCATCACAACAATATATATATTATATATTTATATATATAATATATATAATTATATACGATATATATATATAGTATATAAATTTTATATATAATATTAGCCATTATAGGGATAAGAAGTATGCGTATCGGTATCGAGTATGGCAAAAATTTTGGTTTTATCGGTATCGTTTATCGTATTCGGCATTATGAAAAATTAGCGAAGAGTATTGTATCGGTATGGTATGCGCCTCCAATTTTGGTTATCGGTTGCACACTAATATATTATATATATATATATA
>JABUQX010052566.1:0-35000 GCA_015478945.1 Trachelipus rathkii | reverse complement strand
ATAGTATATATTATATATATAATTATTATCTATATATATACTATATTATATATTATATATATATATATATATAATATTTTTTCAGTAGTACGTATGTTAGTAGTAGATAATCTGATGCCTTTCTTTACAGGGCGCGAACGGAAACAACTCATACTCATTTACAAAGTTTATTTCAACCCAGGGCCGGTTGCCAAGAACAGAATAATTGACAAAACGGCAGTTTAAGAGCAGCGCACAACAGTCGACACACTATCACGATACAAAATGATCCTAGTGCGCTTAATCCGACGGCGGGAAAGGGGGAGGGAGGAGGAAGAATGGTATTCAGTTGGGGAAGAAGATTTTCAACTTCTCCAGCGAAAAGTTCTCGGGGAAACTAGTTCGTTAAATATCACTTAGCAAAAAATAATTTAGTGAAAACAATACTTTTCAAATGCGGATATAAAGTACAACAAACATTTCAAGTGAGAAAATTACGAAAGAAGGAATCGTCAAACTACGCCGAGCAAAAGATACTAGGGATATATTATTCAGTTAAAAAAAACAGGATGAATAATCATGAAGAAACTTTCTTTAGCAGGTTTTTTTTCCTGATAGTAATAGGATGGGGAGGTGAGGGAGCATCAGGCGACTGCGTTACTAACCAATCGAAAAATTGGGAAGACAAAGAGGGGGGGGGTAAAGTTTATCTACTTTAATTATTTAATTTATCAAAAAAATAAAGTTAGGACGTTTTGAAACGAAGACGCATGGGTTCATTCAAAAAACAACTTTACTATACAAAAATGTTATCTATTGTTATCAAGAGTTCCCCTCTAGCCAGAAAAAATTTTCATGTCTTAAACGAATCTTGCGCAGAGAAGGTTTGAGCTAAAGCATGCTGGCTCTATTATCGGGATACACTGGATGTGAAATGGAGTTGAATTTTAGGCTCTAGGTAATGGAAGCTTCTTAGAAGGACGACAATATGTGATGCTCGGGTACTACCGAAGGTGACGAGACAAGGGCACAGGGACTGCATGTGACTTTTGGAACGGAAGTTTAAGATAAAGTAGGTAAATTCCTGCCCATGCAGAAATATGCAATAAGCAATAAGCAAAAGCCGGATATGAGAAAATGAAAATGATGTTTGATTTAATGGTGAGTTCTGTAATTTCTGGTTATGTTATCCAACGAAAGCGTCCAAGATGGGTGAATTAGATTTTAATCAATGAGAAGTTAAAAGAAGTTAGGATTTGGAGAATCATGAGATTCTCTAGGTGTTCAGGAAACTGAGGGCTTTTTGAAAGCCAGTTGGTCTGCAAAGAAGAGTGTGGAGGGTATTTGAAAGAGTAATTCTCAGATACCAGGGTGCATCCTTGGAAGAGGGAGAATAATGCACCAGTGCCTAAATTTGGCTGTTTCATAGGGCAAGAGATAGAAGCGGTTATAGGAGAAGGGAAGGAGATTAAAGTATAGTTTCCAACTTTAAAAGTGTAAGGTAACTGGTAAGGATAGATATTATAATTACAGAATGTAGTGTTGGGTTTAGAAAGTATGGCTGACAAGATACAATCTTGATAATCTATTTGATGTATAAGATTTGAAGGAAAGCAAATGTAATTATCGTTTGAGTGCTTGCAAATATCTTCTGAAAGGCTTGTGCTGTAAGTATATTTTAATGTTTTATGTTTTAAAAAATAATAAGGATTTATGCAGTATGATTCTAGAATAAGTGTCATTGAAAGATGTTGGAAATGGGATGATGTTGAAAGCTTCATAAGGGGTTTCTTCGGAGAAGGGTATGATGGTGGATAATATGTAGGGGTGATTTTCTTGGATATAAGACCAGGAGAAAGTAAGAAATTGGTAGAAAGTTTCACGGTTGAGAGGAAGTATTGGTTGGTGATGTAGAGTTTGGCTGCTGTTTTGAATAAGTTCAAGTATGATGTCATATGAATACAAATTTAGGGGAGTGTTATGTGTTTTGGCGTTTTCCCAAATGTTCTGAACTGTCCTAATAAGATTATATATATTATCTGAGATGGTCTTTTCTAAGTTGAGGTAAATGTTTAATTTTAAGAGCTCTTGTTGAAGCTCTATTGAAGAAATTGATGAATTTACGTACTTTGAGATGATTGTTAAGTTATCTGTTATGGCTGTTAAGGTGTTGGTATTATTATGAATTTGTTCTTTTAAATTATACAAGTGGGTTCGTGTATCTTGTAACATATCTATTCTAGTTTTGAGCTTTTGAATATCATTCATGGTGGCGGTTCCAAATAGGTATTGCAACGCTGACCCGCCTATGTCCATAAGACCTCTTTTGATTTTCCTGGGGTGTGCTGAAGGCTGAGGTTTTACATGAGATAGAACCCAGGGATCTTTTGACAAAGCTAAGAATTTCTTTTGACTTTCGTCCAATAACCTTGTTATATAACTTAATTCTGGGGAGGTATTATTTTCATCTTGGTAAAATCTACTTCTATACCGGTTTTGCAAATAAGGAATATAAATAGATGTTAGGTTATTATTTTTGCTTACTACCCTTTGTATTTGTTGGTATATTTCCTGTGAGCACCTTAGGTCTGTATTGATTTCTAGATAGGAAGTGATGAATTTGATCTGTCCTATTCGTTTTGCTATGAATCCTGGGTGTACTTCATATTTGTTTTCTTTTTCCAGAGCAAAGGAAGTTGATAATATTATTTGAAAGAAGAACCAAAAAACATGCATGATTCCTGTGAGAAGATATATGAAAAATTTATGAGAGGTGGTTTATTGTGTAATGTTTGCTGTTGAAAAAAAAATATAAGTATCTTATTACTTGAAAAATGTGTTTAACTTTTTCTATTATGCATATTTAAAATGTCCATTTTCAATATGTTTTTATATTTATACGTTGGTGTAAATGTATAAATTGTTCTCCCCTTGGGGGATTTGAAAAGAAAACCAAATAACTATTCATGGCTTGTGATGTCTTGGTGGAAAACCTCTACCTCGAGGAATATTTTGTTGTGGTGGTAAATAATATTGTCTGCCACCTCTAGTTATTGTTCTTTGTTGTCTGTCCCTTAAAGCCATGGGATGAATGTTTGTGTTTCTCATTGGGAAATTTGGTACAAATGTGTGATCTCTAGATCTGTTATCTGGTGGGGAAGGGGGTGATGTATTTCTAGGCGTGGATGGGGGGATAGGAATTGTGTCCTGAGGAGACGGGAGTGGGATTGATGGAGGAGGTTGTAAAGGTTCTTGTGGGATAGGTGGAGGTGGTGGTGGTGGGCGTGGAGTTGGTATCGGATGTGCTACTTTGAAGTGATATTTTGGTGGTAATGGGGGTGGTGTTGGAGGTTGACTTTGAGCTGCTGAAGGCTGTAAGGTAGGTGCTGAAGGCTGAATGTGAGGTGTTGAAGGTTGAGATTCACAAAAGATAATCTAGCGTACTGTTGGTGCGGAAAACCACAAGATATTCGTTTGGAGGGGAGGGGTGAAGACAGAAGTTTTTTCTCTTGGGCTTTGGAACGTGGGCATGGGAGGTAGATTTTGCTTGAGTTTGAGATGGGGGGGTTGAGAAGTTGAAGGAAGTGGTAGATGAGAACTAGGTGAAGGAGAAGAAGAAGTTGATTGAGGTGGATGATGAGAAGTTGAGTAGGGAGGTGAATCAGATTGAATGGGGAAGGGAGTCAGATGCGAGGAGGGGGAGTAAGAATTTCCTCTGTGGGACTGCAAAGAAGGATGGAAGTTGTCTTTAAAATAGATGGTTTGGGAATTGTGGGTGGGGAGGGCGTTTGACTTGTTGAACTATTAGTAGGAGGGGGTTTATTAATGGTTACAAGATCACTCTTTGGGTTGGTAGTAGAAATTGGAATATTTTTAGCTCTAAGTTTGGTATTTTTATGGATTCCCTAGAATGCACAATAAGTTTAGAAGTTTTTAAACATTGTAAAGCAATTGTATGAAAGAACTTAAACTGTTTGACCAAGACGGCCTGTTCCCACTTCGAAACAAATTCGGACTTTTGCCCCTGGCTCTTTACGTTTCAAATACAAACACATAATCGCCAACTCTAATCGGAGTTGAAGTTGCTTTCTTATTGTTGTTTATTCATTTGTGTTGTTGTTTCTTGTTGAAGATGGTGGCGAGCCTGGTCTCGAATGAGATTAGCTCTTTCAGCAAGAGTTTGTATATATTCATGAATGGGTTTTTGAGGTTCTGATCCTTTAGTAAAAGGAGAGATGTAATTAGGAAGATCCCATGGAAGACGTTTGTTGTACGTGTACAATAAGAAATGTGGGGTGCAACCGATAGAAGAGTTAAAAGTGGAATTTATTGCAATTTGAGTGAAAGGAATTAATTTACCCCAGTCAGTGTGGGTTCGAGTTGACATAGTGTCTCAAATGATTTGCAATCTTCAACATTTCTCTCTCCGAGAGACCGTTAGCTTCTGGTCTTCGAACGACGATGTTTACTGCTTTTACACCCCACTGCTTGCAAATCTCTTTGAAGAAGGTAGAAGTTAGTTCTGGGGCCCTGTCAGACACTACTACTTCAGGCGTACTATGGCGACATATAACTCGTTCTAGCAATGCCTGATGCTATATCCTTTAGCTGTGTGGTGGAATGAGCATAGGTACGAGCTCCGACATTGAGGCTGTCCTCATCACAATAAGTATACTGCCTTTAGTCTCCTTGAGGTGTTAGAGGCCCAGCACATCGAGACAATTAAGTCTCGAGAAGGTCATAGCGGAGAGTGGTAACTCTTTATTTCAGCACTCTTTGGCTTGTTACCTTTAACTCTCTGGCATGAACACAAGTTGTTGCGAAACTCTTCACCAGAGTATAGCAGTTAGGAATATGTACTTTTCCCTGATCTATACACTGTTCTCAATACCACAATGTCCAGATGGGAGAGAGTCATGGTTAAACTCAATGATAGAATGGATCATTGAGTCAGGTACCTGGAGTAAGAATGTGCCATCTTGTGTTGCATAATGTAAAATATCGTCAATGAGGACGTGCGGAAAAGTGTCAGCCGTAACGTCCTGGTGCTGAAGAGGTTTATTGTGAGAGAGCAGAGGCTTGGCAAAATCATAAAGATCTTTCAGTCTATCGCAGGCCTTTTGTTCTCTCACAAAGTTTTCTTTTGTTAGATGAAAGCTTGTTTTTGGGAGAATTGTGTTTTGAGTGAGCGTGTACGTTAGAGGAGGGGGATTTCGGCTTAAGTAATCAGGAACTACATTCAGTTTTCCTTGTTTATAAATTATTGTAGGATTAAAATGTTGGATATATAAATTCCACCGCTCGAGTCTCCCAGAGAGTTGTTTGTGTCTGATGAGATGAATCAAAGGTTGGTTATCGGTAATGATAGTCACCTCGTAACCAAAAATGGTGTTACGGAATTTGCGCAGTGCAAACACAATCGCCAGAGCTTCCAACTCCAGAGTATGATAATTTGTTTCCGCTTTAGAAAGGGATCTTGAGATAAAGGAGAGGGGTTTCTCCTTATTGTTTTCATCTAATTGGAATAAAACAGCTCCCAGAGCAATGTTTGAAGCGTCAGTGTTGATGAAAAAGGGTTTGGTATAGTCTGGGTAACACAACTGTGGCTGTAACAATAACTTGTTTTTAAGTATTTCAAAAGCCTCAGCTTGCTCGGGACCCCAGAAAAAAGTGCTGTTCTTTTTGATGAGTTGTGTAATTGGCTTAATAGTTTGTGAGTAATGTTCCAGAAGATGAGAAAAATAATTAAGAAAGCCTAGTAAACTGCGCGTCTCTGAGACGTTGGTTGGCGGCTTGAAAGCTGTAAGAGTTTTAAGTTTTAGAGGGTCTGGACTTATGCCCTCTTTGGAGATTTTAAAACCGAGAAAAAGGAGAGAAGTTCTTAGAAATTTACACTTCGAAAGTTTCATTTTTAGCCTGTTTTTCCGAAATGCATCAAAGACCTTCTTTATGTTTTCAAGATGGTTTTCAAGAGAAGTTCCCATGATAATAACGTCGTCGAGGAAAACTCTGCAAGCGTCGCCTAAGAGATTATGTAAACATAACTCCATTAATTTAGCAAATGCTGAGGGGGCGTTGGCTAACCCAAAGTTTAAACGAGTGGGGCAATACTGCCCTCTAGTAGTTCTAAAAGCAAGTAGCGGTTGTGTCTCTTCCTCAATTTCCATTGTGTTGTAACCATCTTTGAGGTCGACACAGGTAAACAGGCAACTGTTACCTAGAGAGCTCAAAATATCTGAAATGCATGGCAACGGAAATCTCGTCAAAATAGTATGCGAATTAAGGAGCCTATAGTCTACCACCACCCGTAAATCACCGCTCTTTTTTGGAATGATCAGTAGGGGTGCAGAGTGTTCGCTTGAAACGGGTCTTATATATCCCTTGTGAAGAGAATCTTCCACCCACTCTTCTATGTGTTTTAAGTACCTGTGGGGGAGGCGGTATTGTGGTCGGTATAATACCTTGGGCGCATCTTCCTTGAGTGTTACTTTAAATTTCATTAGCGGACAGATCGGTACTTCATCATCTTCTAATGCTATGATGTCTTTGTAGGACATGAGAAGGTCCAATAACGATTCCAGTTGATTTGGATCCGTCAAAGATGCACATTCGTCTTCTTCATTTTTGAAAGACTGTTGAACGATTTCTTTATAAGTTTTCCGCAGTTGCGCTGCAGAAAGGCCTCTAGACGATGAGGCTAAATTTACATGTGAAGTTTCAAAGGGGGTATCATGGGTAAAAAGAGGATTTGCTGTTGTCAAAAAGGAGTTTGTTTGCAAAGTGTGATGTGCGGCGGACATATTTATAATATCCAAAAGGACCTGACCCTGTGTAACAGAGCTCATAACACTACCGATAAATATACAATTATGGAGGAATGACTTTTCAGAAGCCAAGATGAGGTGGTCAGGAGGGGGGGTGAAGGCTAAAGAAAGAGCATTTACAGACAGTGTGGTCTTTGAATAAGGATCAAGAGTGACATTTTCAATAATGCTTAATTTGTATATGGTATCTGTGTCTATCATAATATCATTTGCAAAGGTTGATTCATTTTGATATAGAGGCAAGGAAGTGTTGTGATTTACCTGAGGTTTAGGAGGGCCGTTGTGGGTATATAGGAATGAGAGGCATAGAGATGAAAGCTGTATCTGACCTAATAGAGATAGTGTTTTTGTGAACTTCAAATCTAATCTGTGGTTGAGTTAAAAAATTAGTTCCTAAAAGTAAATCGGCTTTGAAGCCACAAAGAGAGTCGTCAAGGACAATGAAATTTACAGGAACCAAAATGTGTTTAATGTGGATGTGCAAAATTGTGGTACCAATTTGGTTGAATGTGTCCCCTGTGATTGACTTCAAAACAATAGGAGTTTTTATTAATGGGATGTTAATGGCATATTTGCTTGCCGAATGAGCGAGGAGTTTGATCCCGAATCCAAGAGAAAGCGTTTATTGAATAATGTATAAGAGTTAAGATAATCAGTATCGAGGAAGTATAGCTGGCCTATAAGATTGATATGTTTTCTTTCATCCTTGATTACGTACTATTATTTGTAAAAAGGAGATAGGGTTAACTCCTGTTGGGATGAGCTTGAGAACTTACTGATCATGTGTTTGAATTGAAAAGCATGATTTGGTTTGGGATAAATGCTATCAGGAGTCTACTGTAGGTGTGTTTGAGTTGGAAAGATTTGAAAATCAAGTTGTTGAGAAGAAGTTTGTTTATGAGATTTAAAAATTAATGTTCCTGTTGAGTGTGTGATCGATTTCTTTTTTCTCTAAATGTGAATTAATAATGGGTCTGCGTTTGAAAATGGAACTGCGTCATTAGTGAAAGAGGAGGAATAAGTTTCTCTTTTAGGAGGACGAGAGAGAGCTCATATTTTGATTAGAAGTGAACAATTCAACGGAGAGGAATTAAATGGAGGTGAGCTCTAAATACTTTATCAAATGATCCGTTGGGTAATATATATTGCTCAGAAAACTGAGTGTGAGAATCTAATAAAGAGTCTGAAAACATAGCCTCACTAAAATTTAAAACGGTATCTGAGGAGTCTTTTTTGGGGGAGGGGGAGTGCAGTGAGAGAGATTCTCATGTGGAATAGGGAGAGCGTGCTTAGATGGTAAAGAGAAATCTATATTAGACATCAATGGTGGGGAGAGATCATAGTTTTTCATCAACACAGCGAAAGAAATTTGTGAAATCTTTAATTGGAATGGAGAGAAAATAACAAGAAGTAGAGAAGAGTTTTGAAACCTATGCTGAAAGTGTTTAAAATTTAGGCTCAATGTGCAATTTTCATTTACAATTAAATCCCTATCTAAAAGTAAATTTGGAGTACTATTATCTATTCTAGTGTGTGCTATGCTAGATATATTACTTTTGTCATGTGCTCTACCTAGGAAGCTTTTCCTTCTGTAGGGGTTGAAAGAGGGCATTCGGACCCCTATTTCACCATCCAAACTGTTTATTGACGTCCCATAGCCAATATCATGCCTAAGAGTGCTATGTGAGATGCCTACAGCATCGCTGTTCTTAACCTTCGCATCCTCTGTGCATATTTCATCACATTTTTCCATCTCTCTATTTCCTTCCTGATGCTTCATCTGCGTTAAAGCAACATCAATATCAATGCTTACACTTTCAATACTTTCCTCATTATCCCTCCTATATGCGGCATTTTGTGCTAAGCTGGAGTCATCCAGACTTATGTCATATATATTACTACTACTTTCACTGTCCGCAATTGCGGTTGTGGCTTGAGAAGGGTTCCTATCCCACATCCTAGGATTACTAAAATGGGCGATAGGGTTAACCCTTGTGAGGTGTGAAAACTCAGAGTTGGATTTTCCATTTACGTCATGCTCTACTTGAACAGGTTCTATTCCCCTAGGTATTACAACCTCATTAAAATTATTATTAATATTAAAAGAAATATTATTATTGTAATTAGATGTATCATTAAAAAAATAAAATGGGTTATAAATGTTACTTCCCTCTTTTGGCAATGGGCCAAAAGTAGGGTTAGAAACCTGAACCTTAGTTAAGTGATGAGATGTTTGAGCAGGTGAACCTCTAGAAAAGAAAGCATTTTGATTAATAAAATTATTGTGTACAAAACCTACAGATCCTACCGACATCTCATCTGGTACATCCTCTGGAACGGCTAAGGATACATCATCATCTGCAGGATACTCAGAGCTGAAAAAATAAAAAGAAGAGACATTTGGCACCCTATCTAGTATATGGTGTGCTTTTGAGCTAAGAGAGACAGCATTTGTGGGTTCTTTTTGTGCACACTCATAGTTAGTAACATTTAAATTATGTGTTTTTAAGTTTTTATTTTTCTTTTTATCACATACACTCTCTGAAGGTAACAACACCTCGTCTTCAGGAGAGTTCAAAGCTTTAAAAGAGAGCGAGTTAGCGTTTTGAAAACCATTTATAGTTTCCTGAGGATGGGCTTCATTTAAATTTGTAACTGAAAAATTCTGAGAGGTGTCGTCAGATGTGAGCATTTAGTATGATAATTTCAAGCCAAATTTTGTGAAATATTTTTAAAATCATCATTTTGAGCAGCGGTGCCCATGTTAAGTACAGGCAATTTCCTCTCAGTTACATTATTATAGTCATTTAAATAATTTATATTTTGAACATTATGCGACCTACTTTCAACATTAGTAGAGTGTGTTTTAGCATTAATTTTACTTGGAACATTCAAACAATTCGCATCTAATACGGTACGTGAAACATGGTTTTCAACATTCTTGTGAAATGATTTGCATGAGGTAGCATTATTAAAACTTTCATAATTTCGCGGAGCATTTAAATAATAAGAGTACATATTTGCATGAGAAGCATTTTCAAAGTTTACATTTTTAGGTGCATTCAGATTACAAAGAGATGTGGGGCACGTTACAACATTCAAATTTATATCTAAAATCTCTTTTGAACTTGATTTGAGTTTACAATCATATTTTGTGTTTATTATATAAAAGCCTTTTTTATAAACAGTAGTATAAATTTGGTTATTGAAATGAACACTTTGAAATAACAGTCACAATCTTTATGAAAATATTGGTAGGCAAAACAATTAAAATTGTTCTTACTCAGATTTGAGAACTATCTTTCATACACCTTTGTGAGTGGTGGCGTTTCATCTGTGATCTATCACATTAGAATTGCGTCGAAAGCCCAAGAGTGGTGGAACTGATATGTTTACCATAATTTATGTAGTCATCCAATTTTTGCCTCTGGGAGAGGGCTGCTGAATCATTCTGATATTTTTGTGGTGATTCGAATAGTTCGTTCCGAGCGGGCAGTTATAAACTTTTGGGGAGAAGTTTCTGATGAGAGAGATTGGTTTATCGGTTTAAAATTTCTTCATTTATGTTAGGAAAACGGTTTCTTCTGAGTGTGATGTGGTAATATAATTTTTACTTTGCATTATGAGCAAGAATATTCTTGGTGAGAATTATATGCTTGTGAGGAACGTGTGCCTTTTTGAGCGTGATGTGGCAACGTTTTTATTGTTTATCAATTTATAGAGTGAAATTTGCGATAAAACTTTTATCATAAAGATGAGTAACATATGCCCTTCCAATATGGCAAAATGTGGATAGTTTCGTGTTGTCCTAAATTTGGACGATTAGTAGTAAAAATAAAATTTCCCCAAGAGTTTACTTTAATTATTACGTTAAAGAAATGGCTATTTTTATTGTATTAATAATATTCAAAAGGGGTGAAAAATTGAATTTCAAAAAAACTATTTGAATTAGCCTTTTAGTAAAAAGAACGTGAGAAATGGTGCTAACCTGTTATGCGCAGATGCTCTGTAGAATTTCTGACTGGCAACCTGAAGAGTTTATTTTCCTTTGAGAGCTTCTCTCACAGCTTCTTGGGTTTACCTCAGAAGATTTGGCGTCACATTCACAGCGAAACTTGCCTGTGTTTAGATAATCTGATTGCCATTCTTTACAGGCGCGAACGGAAACATATATCTTACAAAATTTACAATTTCAACCCACAGGTCGGTCTGCCAGGAACAGAAATTTGATCAAATCGATGTCTTACGAGCCCAACAGTTCACATATCAGGAATACAAAAAATGATCCTTTAGCGCATTTGCCGACCGGCGGGAAAGGGGGGAGGGGGAGGGATGGTATTCAGTTGGGGAGAAGATATCCAACTCCAGAGTTTTGTTTTCTTGGGGAAATAGTTCGTTAAATTTCCTTGCAAAACTTTTAGTGAAAACAACTTTCAATGGGTTTTAAAGTACAAAGAACATTTCAAGTAGAAATTACGAAAGATATAGAAATCGTCAAACTACGCCGAGCAAAAGTACTAGGAATATTTATTGTAAAAACAGGTGAAATCTGGAAACTTTTTGCAGGGGTTTTTCCTGATAGTAATAGGATGGGGAGGTGGGGAGCATCAGGCGACTGCGTTACTAACCAATCGAAAAATGAAGACAAGGGGGGAGGGGTATAAGTTTTAATCTACTTATATATTTTTATTATCAAAAAAAAAAATTTAGGACTGTTTGACATGGGTTTTCAAAAAACAACTTCTATACAAAAAGTCGTTATTTTTTCATAAAAAAGAAAAAAAAATCAGAGCCTAATATGTTTTTAGCAAATCTTTAACGCTATTAGTAAAACCAAAAAGAAAAAATTAAAAGAAAAAAAAGAAACGTGGTTTGCTTACCAGAACAGAAATTTGATCAAATCGGAATTTTAGAGCAGCGCAACAGTTCACCATATCTCAAATACAAAAATGATGCTTGTAGCGATTTGCCGAACAAAGAGAAAGGAGGAGCGGGAGGGATTGTATTTCAGTTGGGGGGGAAAGATTTCCAACAGATGCGAGATGTTTTCTTTGAGAAATAGACCGTTGAATTTCCTTGCAAAAATTTTAGTGAAAACACTTTCAATAAGTTTTAATTTACAAAGAATATTTCAGGTAGAAATTATGAAAGATATAGAAACCGTCAAATACGCCGCAGCAAAAAGTACTATGAGTATTATTGTTAAAAAACAGGGAAAATCTCAACACTTTTGCAGGGTTTTTGGCCTATAGTAATAGGATGGAGGTGGACGCATCAGGCGACCTTAGCTGTCAACCAATGGAAAATTGGAAGACAAAGGGGCCGAGGGGGTATAAGTTTTATCAACTTTAAATTCTATTAAGTTCAATTCAAAAACATAAAAGATTAGGACTGTTTTGAAGAAAGCATGGGTTTTTCAAAAACAACTTTCTATACAAAAATGTTATCTTTTGTATTATATATATATTAATAAAAATATAATATATTAATATATATTATATATATATACTATATTATATATTATATATATATATATATATATATATATATATATATATATATATATAAAATATAAAAAAAGAAAAATTGTGTCTGCATTTTTTATGATATGTAAATTTCATCATTTCTGAATATCCTTTTTGTATCAATTGAATTTTGAGAGTGTTAAGCCCATTTTAGTTAATCTAAACTTATATTTTCTTGGGAAGATATTTCTTGCCTCTATGCTACTTTCATCTTTTTTATATTAAAAAGAGAATATAAAATTATTATTTTTTAATTTTTTTGATTCTCTTAATTAAACTACCTAAAATATTTTGACTATCCTAATTACGTGAATTTTAAATTTCTTTCATTTTATTTTCAGTTTCTTTTGCAACATTCTATGAATCAATACCTGTTATAGAGTTCCTTAAAAAGAGAGATGTAAAATTTAATACTAATCCATTGAAGGGAAGTGCCTTGAAGAAAGCGAACAGGATAATAAAAGGATTAAAAGTATGTATAGTAGCCATATAGGTAGCGTCGTTTTCAGGTCGGTAAGGCTTGGCTTTCTTTTCGACTTGCGTCATATTCTGCTACTTTTTTGTTTCCAGTGCATGTGAAGCACCTTACCCCCCAATTTTGGGGAGAGAAGGTGGGTGATGATGATATATGTGATATGATGATATATGGGCACAATTCACCAACTATGTAGAAAACAACATACATCCCCTAAATATTACAAACGCATCAACACTCAACAAAGCCATACAAAATTTCACTTCTCTAGTCCAAAAAGCAGCTAACCAATTCATTCCCAGAGGATACATTAAATAATACAACCCATCCCTAACACCTGAAATAGAACAACAAATTAAACAACGCAACTCACTCATAAAAATAATACCCACATCACAGATTAACGACAAAACAGATTAACTCCCTAAACACCCAAATCACAAATTTGACAAATATACATTCTTCGAACAACTTCCAAACTTTCCCCACCAAGAACACCCAACACACGAATAACACCAGAATGTGGAAAACAATAAATATACTGAAAAACTCAACCAACTAACAAACATACACTCATGAATCCATCAAAAATACAAGCACACAAAACTCCCAATCCTCTAAACAACACGCATACATTCTTTCATCTCGCTTCGTAATGCAGAGTCAAAATCCCACATACTCTCAAAACAGGAAAATCATCAAAGCTCTCAGAAAATAAAACTCAAGCACAACCCAACAATAGAAATAACTACAACTGACTCAGAAAACTTAACAATAACACTTAAAAACTCACCTGCAACTGGCCCAGACAACATTTCAAACAAACATCTCGAACACCTAGGGAACACAGCTTTAACTCAATAACGTCAACTGGCAGACAATACTTTTATCCAAAATATGTTCATGATAAAATTGAAAAGAAACTAAAGCACATTTAAAAGCATTAGATCTTTTATAAGCCTTAAGCAATGTTTTAAACATATATTTTAAAGTTACCATGTACTTTATTTCAATTTTACAGATATCTATGAAATAATGTTATGATTAATTATGGCACCTGTATATATATCATGCATATATTGATTAGTATTTTCCTACAATACAATTATAAATATTGGTTTGTAATAAAATTAATGCATTCTGTACTAAAAAAGGGCCTGTAATAGACCTCTGATTAATAACCACAATCGTTTGATGTAAGTGAAAAACACTGTTTTTAAATTGATTTTTTTTTTTTTTTGGGGGAGGGGGATAAAGACTTATTTCTCCAAAATTAATTATGGTGCATTTAAAAGCTCTTGAGTTGCTCTTTTCAGAAATAGTAAAAAAAAAAATAAAAAAAAAAATCAAAGATGGACCAGTTGAGATTTAGGCTCTCAAACATATCCCAAAAATCACCACAAAATAAATTTCTAATTATTGTGAAGGGGGATAATTTTTGAACTAAGCATCCTCCAAGCATAATGTTTCCAATTTCTGTACATATTTTGTACTGTTTCATATCACCAAGTTTAGTGCCATTTTATGCAACCACTGAAAAATAATATTGACATAAAGTTTGACTTTTGTCACTGCAAGCTTAGTTTTCACGAAGTTTGTGTTTCTATAGCTCATAATAGGGAGTAGATAGAAGCTTTACAGTTACAAATCCTTATTCACTAGAAAAGGTTGTCCCACTGAATAAATTTTCAGGTCCATAGCTCTACAAATTTTTTCACATCGAGGTCAAATTTGCCAAAAAGTGATATGCGACTTCCGATTGAAAATGACCGCCTTTGCTTTAAGGTGTTAGAAAGTGGTAACAAAAACAGATATGAACCTCAAATTTTGCACATTTTCATCTAAAGGCTTAAAGAACATCACTATAAAATTTCATCAAATTGGAGATGGTAAGGTGGGGACAATTTCCGAAACTGGCTCACTTGACGTGGAATCACCCTTTTGTGAATGGGGATGGTTGTTGGTTTGCTCAAGGGATGAACACTGGCACCGATGAGATACCTCAGTGGCGGTCTTTCGCTGTGTTTTAAGCTCTAGGGTGGATTTTGGCTGCGATGGGCTCGCATTTAAAGGTATGAGGGGAGGGTATGGGTGGGATACATCTATTTACAACTTTTGTTACTCGTTATGCGCGTAGAATATCTCTATCTTAAAACAAGTGATAAAGCATTCCTTATAAATAAAATCGTTTAAATATCACTTAAAGTTGAATTAGGACTAGAATGATACCATAATTTTATTAATTCTGAGTGCTGATACCAAACTTTCCAGTTTGTCTGATACTGATTCATATACCAAAATATGCTTATACAAATTACCGATACCAGTATTATTATAGTAAAGATAGAGCAACCCCAACTTCCTGAGAAATCAATTAAACAATGGGTAATAATCAGGTTAACATTTAGCTGTCAGTAATTAATTTGAATTTCAACTTTCGCAATTTAGGATATGGATCTTCAAAATTTTATATAAAGCTCTTTTTAACATATAAAATTTTAAACTTAATTACAAACCAGTAAAGATTCTGTAATTATTAATATCACAAAGAAGCAGGAGCGTCGTAAAGGAGATTGACTTTTGTTGCATTCAACGCGTTTTCACAGCTGATTGAGAGCGAAATTTGTCATGCGTCCCAAGAGTTAAAAGGTAAATTAACATTACATATGAACTTATAATAGGTGTAGATTAACATGAGGAGAGCCAAAGCCATAAATTTAGAAAAATTCAGAAAACTTCAAGCATTAGTAATGTGAGAACACAATATTGTATATATATATCAGTGCGACATCTTCCTTTGACTGAAAATTGGCAGATTAAAAACAAGGTACAGTGTATAGTTGGCTGTATAAGTGTCTAACATCAAATTTTGGTTAAGGAGAAGAGAAGTTTTTTGAGGAAAAGTTGAAGTTAAAATAAAGAAAGCAAATGTTTCAGGAAAAGTTGAAGTTAAAATAAAGAAAGCAAATGTTTCAGAAATTAAGGAAGTAATAAAGATGAGCACCAGGACAATTTTACAATTTTGTGACTATGTCTTTGACTAAGGCTCCTCAGACATTATTTTAGTGCCTTAAGAGCAGTTTGTATTGCTAGAAGTGTTGCGTTTGCGAGGTGGACACACAAGCAGAAAAAACCTGCACTAATTGATGCGGCAAAAATACTGCTACATCAGCTGTGGAATGGCTTGACTTGCAGCAGTGCACTGCTCAGTTTATTAGTAAGAGAGTGAAGTCAGCTACATGCGCCAATTTACTGCTTGTAAAATGAAGCTTTTACGTTTTTCTTACTACCATCATCTTCATTTGTTTGCCTTAGTGTTGTTCTTCGTTCTCTACAACTGAATTTGTTTGGAAGGCAACTTCGCCCCCCCCCCTTACCCTCGTACTCTTATTGTATGTTGTCCCATTCCCCAAAATAGGAAAACCTCAGCATATTACTGATGGAGAGGATGTGGGGAGCACGTCTTCCCCCTACCTTACATTATAAAGTGCTCCACATCAAACTCTTCTTTGATTGAACCATGATAAAATTTTCCATTTTTCTTGATTTTGCTTTTGAAAACGCATACCACTTTAACTGGGATTGCATTTTCTGGGTTTTCAATGGAAAGCTACCTATCTTCCTCCAGTTCTTGACTAACGGAAAATCTAGGTTAGTTGATGTACCACCTTTCTGTCCTTTTATCCAGAACAAGAGGATGCATTGGCGAAATTTCCTGTGTCTTACTCTTTGCTGTAGGGTTAAACTATGTAGTCGCTAACATCCCACTTCAGTCCGAAGTTCTCTCTATGTTGACCACCTGCACTATATTTCCTTTGCTCCAAACATTTATACTTGGAACAACAACTCCAGCTGGCCATTAACATCCTTACTTTGGTACGATTTGAGAGACTTTCAGCTCTTCCCTACAAAGACCATAGCCATACTTTTCCAACCTAGGGACAAGTGAGACACCTGCAACTACATCTCATCACACTGACCCTCTATGGTTATCTCATCCCTTTTTAAAAGAAGAACATTTTCCGGGATTGTAAAGTTATTTGTTTCAGAAATTTTAATTATTTATTTTACTAGGATATTTATTTTACTTTAATTAATAGTGGAATATACATGTAAAATTAAAAACAGCCACCTTCAAAGGAATAATTCATTATTCCCGAATATACCCAGAGTTCAGTGGTGAGATATTGCAACAAACATAAGACTTCAAAGGTGGATTAAGGAAAAAATCTTAAAGGGAATTTTTTTTCTATTTCTGGGGAGAAAAGAAATCGTAGGAATTTACTCTGGGAGAAGTAGTCTGTAGCTCTGCATTTTGAACAACCGGGTAGTTTGTAAATTAGTTTGGATTTGTGGATACCCTTTCCAATAAGTGGAATTGTTTCTTCTAACAACAAGAGACAGATGGGAGAATTTCATCTTTTGTCTCTTTTGAAATATTTTTGAAAGTAATAGTCACGTTACTTAAAAGAAATTTAAGATTTTTTTTGGCTAAAATATTTATTATTATTATTATTATTATTATTATTATTATTATTATTATTATTATTATTATTTTATTATTATTATTATTATTATTATTATTATTAGGCAGAAACTTTGTTATGGGGCTTCATACAAAATTCTCTATCTCATCTACAAATATAAGTACCTGGTGTTTGGACAGATTTACTACTATTTCTTTATTTTTAAACATACCATTTATTTTTGTATTATTCATTTCCTTTAAGATTGAGAGAGATGTCTGGTACAAGACATATGATAACAATTTTGTAAGCAGTATTCAAACCCATCGAGTTTTGTCTATAACTGAAGAGGGTGCAGATGATTTAAAATTTGAGGTAAGCACACAAAACCACCAAGTGGTTTTTCTTTAGGCGAGTTTGTAACTGAAGAACTTATTTCTCTATACACCAATTGAGGTAGAAAATCGCGAGACAACTGTGAAGGATTACATAGAATCTCGTAAAGGGGATAAATTAAATATATATATATATATATATATATATATATATATATATATATATATATATATATATATTTATATAGAGGTATATAATTTTTATTGCTATATATATATTTTTAGATATATATATATATATATATAGTAAAATATATATATATATATATATATATATATATATATATATATATATATATATATATATATATAGGCTATTTATAAGATGTTGACTCCAGGAACGAAAATCAATAAAAAATGTAACTTAATTTCAATGATTTGAGGTTAAATACATTAGTAAATACTGGATTTTTAAATGTAATTTAATTAATATTAAGAAAAATTAAAAAGAAATATATTTTTTTTGTAGTTTCACACCTATAGTCTTATAAAATGAGTAGCTTAGGCCGTGCTTAGGCTATTTATTTCAGTTTAAATTTGAGAATATACGTAAAGTTTGTAGAAACACCTTGACAATAATAAATTGATAATATTTTTATATATTTTATGTTTTGATCCGGGGTGGGGCCTTCGGCCCCCCCTCTATATCATCCCCCCCGTCCCCCGCAGAGCGGGGTGCCCCGCTCGCAAGCTCGCGGGTCCGGGGGGAGTTTTTTTTAAATAAAAATACCCATAAATTATAATAATAATCGAAAATCAAATAATAAAAATGAAAGAACTTAGAAAAAAATTAAATTCTATTAAATATTAATAATAATAATAATAATAATAATAATAATAATAATAATAATAATAATAATTAATAATAATAATAATAATAATAATAATCATAATCATAATAATAATAATAAAAATCTTTGTTAATTTCTTAAAAATTAAAAATGCAAATAACGCTAATAAATAATAGAAATTGCAGCAATAAAGAAAAGGCCCGAAATTCGTTGTTTTTCTTATCGAAAATTTCCCCCGTATAAACGGGTCAACATCTTATAAATTCCATATAGAGAGTTAATATATATATATATATATATATATATATATATATATATATATATATATATATATATATATATATATATATATATATATATATATATATATATATATATATATATATATATATATATATATATATATATATATATATATATATATATATATATATATATATATATATATATATATATATATATATATATATATCTATATATATATATATATATATATATATATATATATATATATATATACACGAGTACATGAAAAAAGAAACATTTAAACAAATTTTTGTAAGTTCTTAACAATATCATTTAATTTCACTCTGTTTCTAAAACTGCAAGATGAAATTTTAAATAAAATATATGTTTATTGAATTAATATCCACCTGCATTCCCCCTCCCCCTTTTTTTTTAATTATAAGGAAACAAGAATAGCAAAAGGACAACGAGCTAAAGTTGATCTTACCAAGTCAGAAATGGATGAATTGATCAAATTTGCTACAAATAAACCTAGAGAGCTTTATGGGAAAATTATAAACACACGTCATAAAGTAGGACTTGATAACCTTGCCATTGTCAGTGCCATGGGAATGACGATCTCGGATCAAGTGAGTAATATGTATCAAAACCATGTTCTTTCTACAATAGCCATGAGCTTTTAATAGAGATTCTTAGCTCCAATTGCTGCTGGTAATTATATATATATATATATATATATATATATATATATATATATATATATATATATATATATATATATATATATATATATATATATATATATATATATATATATATATATATATATATATATATATATATACTGGAGGGTGTATTTGTTTCTCATAGTGGTGTTATGTCTTGTTAACTTGGGCATGGCATAGCTGTGAGAACCAATGCAGATGGGTCTTTTGTGTGAACCCTCCGACCCCCAGCACGTGTATGTGCATTTGTTATGCATTCGTGCATTAGCATTTACCACATGCACTTTCTTTCAACCTCCTTTCTTTCCCCTCATTTTTCATAAATTTTCCATTCTTTCAATCCACCCTCTTTATCACAGACATCCCTACTACTCATATCCCTATGTGTGGGGGAGAAAGAATTGCCCGCATCGTATGTCCTGCGTGTCGTAGAAGCCGACTAAGGGACGGGGTAGTTGGGTTGGCTGCCCACTACCACCTATCTCTTGCTAGAAATGCTAATGCATGCCTGGAGATCGTGATTGCCGTAAACGACCTTCTAATCTTCGGCGAAATTGTACGAATCGTATGGGTACATGAATGTCAGAGGAATAAATGTTGAGGAGAAGAGGAGAGAGAGGTGATGGATGTATTTAGAAAGGGCAAATTTGATTTGCTCGCTGTGACTGAAACAAAGATGAAAGGAAAGGGTGAAATTAAGTGGTGTGGTGTGAAATGTGTGCGTGCTGGTGTGGAAATGAATGAGAGAGGGAGAGAAGGAGTTGCAATTTTGATGAGTGACCTGTGGTACAAAGCTATGGTAGACTTTGTGTGTGTGAGTCCTAGAATTCTAATGGTTAAATTTAAGTTTGAAAAGGCCAAGGTATGTGTGGTTGTGACGTATGGTCCATCTGAGGGAAACGTTGAAGAGAGTACGATTTTTTGGGATAATCTGAATGATGCTCTGGATGGGGTGAGTAGGAGCTTCAGATTGATAGTGCTGGGGGACCTGAATGGTTGGATAGGTGATCAAAAAAGGGATGGTATAACAGGTGGTTTTGGGGTGGCGGGAGAAAAGAGAATGGTAGGAAGGTGATTGATTTCTGTGAAGAGAGAGGTATGTGTAAGTAATACTTTCTTTAAACACAAGAGTATCCATAAGTATACTAGAGTTGGTGTAGGTAGAGATGGTATCGAAGTGAAAAGTATGATTGATTTGTGTTGGTGAAGAAGGAGATGTTGAAGTATATGTTGGATGTTAAATCAGTGAGGGGTTTAGGAATGGGATTATCGGATCATTATATTGTTCTATGTAAAATTAAGCTAGTGGGGGCTTGGATGGAGAGGAAGGTGATACGAAAGGAAGTAGGTAAAATTAAGAGTGAGAAGTTAAGTGAACAAGGCAATAAGGATAAGTATGTAAGAGCGCTCGCTAGTAAATCGGTTGAATGTGAACGAGTTGATACTGAACAAATCTGGGGCAAATGAAGGAAGCAATTGTTAGTAGTGCAAAGGAAGTGTGTGGATGTGCTAAAGTAGGAAGTAAGAATGTTAACAGCGAATGGTGGAATGAAGAGGTGATGCAAGCGGTTAAAAGTAAAAAAGAAGCGTGGTTGAATGTACTAAAGCAAATGATGAAGTTTCAAAAGAAAGATGCTTGGAATTATATAAGGAGGAAAAAAGAAATACTAAAAGGTGCATACGTAGGAGAAAACAAGAGGTAAATGAACAGTTTGGAAGGAGGATGAATGAGGATATACAAGGGAATAGGAAGCTCTTCTGGAAGCGCGAAAGGTTAAGAATGAGAATAAGGGGAATCTGCTTAGAATAATGAATAGGGATGGTGCTTTCGTAACTGATGAAATGGATGTGAGGGGAGTGTGGAAAGAACACTTCGAAAATCTGCACAATATTAACAGTAATGATGAGGTGTTAGTGAATGTGTGTGGTTTTGATGGTGCAAGAAGGAATAGGTATTTTGGGGATGAGGTTATTAGTAAGGAGGAGGTAATGGGTAGAGTGAGAAAGCTGAAGAATGGTAAATCTGCAGGTATAGATGAAATTACTAGTGAAATGATCAAGAGCGGAGGCGAGATGGTGATTGATTGGATTTGGAAGTTGTGTAACAAAGCATTTATGGAGGGTATAGTTCCAAGGGATTGGAGGAGAGCAGTAATAGTACCCTTATATAAGGGTAAGGGAGAAAAGGGGAACTGTAGAAATTATAGGGAATAAGTTTATTGAGTGTTGTAGGGAAGGTATATGCTGGTATTTTGGTTGAAAGAGTGCGTCGAGTGACTGAGGGACTTGTTGGTGAAGAACAAGGTGCGTTTAGGAGTGGTAGAGGATGTGTGGATCAAATCTTTACATTGAAACAAATGATTGAGAAAATGAGGGAGAAGAAGAATAAATTGTATTTAGGTTTTATGGATTTACAACAGGCGTATGATAGAGTTAATAGGGAAGCTTTATGGCAGGTGTTAGTGATATATGGTGTTGGTGGTAGGCTTCTGAATGGAATCAAAAGTATGTATGACGATAGTGAAGCGTGTGTAAGAATAAATGGTGTCAATGGTGATTGGTTTAGGATTAATAGCGGAGTGAGACAGGTTGTGTTATGTCTCCTGGTTATTCAATGTGTATATGGATGGGGTTATGAAAGAATTGAGGTGGGGATGGCAGGAAATGGTATAGAATGATGGAGAATGTGGGGAGGGAGGGGGAGGGTGCCCTACCATATTATATGGTGAATGATTTGGTTTTGTGTATGTGAATCTGAAGAGAGTTTGAGAAGATTGGTAGAGAGATTTGGCAGGGTATGTAAAAGGAGGGGTTTGAAAGTAAACGTAGATAAGAGTAAGGTAATTGTGAGTGAGGACAGTCCTCAGTGTGAAGTTATGTTAGATGATGAGCAGCTGGAGCAAGTGTCTGAGTTTAAATATTTAGGGTATGTGTTGGATGAGAAGGGAACGGATGATGCAGAGTGTAGTAGGAAAGTTGTGAATGGCAGGAAGGGGGCGGCGGGTGCAATTAAATCGTTGGTGAATGTAAAGGGACTAAGTCTTGAGTGCGCTAGAGTCTTACATGAGGGTATGTTGTTACCTGTGTTATTGTATGGTAGTGAGACTATGGTCTGGAATAAGAAGTATAGATCTAAAGTTCAATGTGTTCAGATGGACAATCTTAGGGGCATGCTAGGTGTGGAAAAGAATTAATAAAGTGAGTGAATGAACGTATTAGAGAGTTGTGTGAAAAGAAAGGGGTAAATGAGAGAATAAATGAAAGTATGTTGAGATGGTTTGGTCATGGAAAGGATGAATGAAAGTCGGTTGGTTAAGTGGGATGTATAGTGTGGTGAGTGTGTTGGGAACCGAACGCCAGCTGGGAGACCGAAGAGAAAGTGGATTGATCGGTGAACGAATGTCTGAAGGAGAAATGTGAGTTTGGCAGAGGCGAGAATAAAGGTACATAATAGAGAGAATGGCGGGTTTTGTATGGGGCATGGTTGTGGCCCACCTGGGCCAGGATGAACCCTTACATTGACGATTTACCATAGTGAGGGTCCGTCGCGGTCCCATGATGCTCTAGGGTGGATTTTCTGTCTGTGACGAGCTCTCACTAATTAATGGTACAGAGGGGGGCGGTAAGGCTGGGCTTTCTTTTCGACGTTTGTCATGTTCTCCTACTGCTTTTCTTTTCCGATGCTTGTACAGCACCTTACCCCCAATCTGGGGCAAAGAGGAGAAAGAAAGAAATATATATATATATATATATATATATATATTTATATATATATATATATATTTATATATATATATATATATATATATATATATATATATATATATTTATATATATATATATATATATATATATATATATATATATATATATATATATAAAACTACCTTTTAACGTGCTTTATCCCCTATGCAGGGGGTAACACGGGGGGACCACAGGAAATCGAACTTTAAGGCCGGCTATCCCAAACCAGCGCCACCAACATGTTCGCAGTCGAGTTTTAATTCTTGCCCCCAGGTAGATAAAACTCCAACTGCTACGCGGAGGATTTGAACCAGCGTCCTCTCGTATGAGAGGCGGTGACTCAACCTCCTGCGCCACGAGGCGTTATATATATATATATATATATATATATATATATATATATATATATATATATATATATATATATATATATATATTATATATATATATATATATATATATATATATATATATATATATATATATATATATATATATATATATATATATATATATATATATATATATATATATATATATATATGGTTTTGTGTAATAAATCTGAAGAGAGATTGGTAGAGAGATTTGGCAGGGTGTGTAAAAGGAGGGGTTTGAAAGTAAACGTAGATAAGAGTAAGGTTATGGTTGTGAGTGAGGACAGTCCTCAGTGTGAAGTTATGTTAGATGGTGAGCAGCTGGAATAAGTGTCAGAGTTTAAATATTTAGAATATATGTTGGAGGAAAAGGGAACGGATGATGCAGAGTGTAGTAGGAAAGTTGTGAATGGCAGGAAGGTGGCTGGTGCAATTAAAATTTTTGGTGGATGTAAAGGGACTAAGTCTTCGGTGCGCTAGGGTCTTACATGAGGGTATGTTGTTACTTGTGTTATTGTATAGTAGTGAGACTATGGTCTGGAATAAGTGGTATAGATCTAAAGTTCAATATGTTCATATGGACAATCTTAGGGGCATGCTAGGTGTGAAAAGAATTGATAAAATGAAGAATAACCGTATTAGAAAGTTGTGTGGTGTTAAGAAAGGGGTAAATGAGAGAATAAATGAAAGTATGTTAAGATGGTTTGGTCATGTGGAAAGGATGAATGATAGTCGGTTGGTTAAGCGGATGTATAGTGGTGAGTGTGTTCGGAATCGACCGGCTGGGAGACCAAAGAAAAATGGATTGAGTCAGGAAAGGAATGTCTGGAGGAGAGAAATGTGAGTTTGGCAGAGGCGAGAAGAAAGGTTTATAATAGGAGTGAATGGCCGGGTTTTGTGAGGGGGTATGGTTGTGGCCCACCTGGCCCATGGAATGAACCTTACACTGACGATATACCATAGTGAGGGTCCGTCGCAATCCCGTAAAACTCTAAGATGGATTTTCTCACTGCGACGATTTCTCACTAATAGGTATATAGGGGGAGGTAAGGCTGGGCGTTCTTTTCGACTTTTGTCATATTCTTCTATTGCTTTTCTTTTTCGATGCATGCCACGCACCTTACCCCTAGTCTTGGGGAAAAAAGGAAGATGAAGAAGAAAGAAAGAATATATATACGGTATATATATTTATATACATATATAGTGTGATATATATATATATATATATATATATATATATATATATATATATATATATATATATATATATATATATATATATATATATATATATATATATATATATATATATATATAAACTACCTTTTAACGTGCTTTATCCCCTATGCAGGGGGTAACACGGGGGGACCACAGGAAATTGAACTTTAAGGCCGGCTATCCCAAACCAGTGCCACCAACGTGTTCGCAGTCGAGTTTTAATTCTTGCCCCCAGGTAGATAAAACTTCAACTGCTACGCGGAGGATTTGAACCAGCGTCCTCTCGTATGAGAGGCGGCGACTCAACCTCCTGCGCCACGAGGCGTTCTATATATATATATATATATATATATATATATATATATATATATAATTTTTTATATATATATATATATATATATATATATAGTATATAGTTATATATAGATATATATATATATATATATATATATATATATATATATATATATATATATATATATATATATATATATATATATATATATATATATATATATATATATATATATTGTGCAAACTATTGTTTGCATATACTTTTCAAAAATGCCTCAGAAAGTTTCAAGGTTAAGTTTAAAATTGTAAGCTCGGTCCTTCAACGAGTGGGTGTATTTTCTGAAAAGACGAGTAGGAATTGATAAGGAATTGAAATGCTAATGTCAGGAGAAATATATTGATGTGAAGGATAAAGTTTCATTGCATTTATTTTTTTCATGTTCAGTACGCCCATTGTCCTACCAGAATGGACTGGTATTTTCCTTTTTTTAACTCTCACCTGGAAGGACAGCCGCGCCATTGTCAATTACTGCTCTCTCTTTTGAATTTGACACTATTAATAGATACCAGCTTCATTTGGCTGAGCAAGGAACAATCCTTCCTGTCACATGGGGAACATCACAGAAGGATTTATAGACTTGCATCGTTCAGATAGTGAAGTAAAATATCATAACTGCATTGCTCTACTGTAAAAGTACTGTTAAATTTCTTGTTTATGCTCAAATAAGTTGCAAACTAAAATCAAACCAATAAACTATTCAGTTATTTAATATTAAATAATGTCAAATAATAAGTTAACTAATATGCCATGGTGTTCAAATGGTTTAACTTTCCTTTATGTTAAATACTTTAACTTAACATATTAATGTTATGATATTTCCTGACACATATTGACATCCTATTTTGTGTTTTTACCGATTTGTCTTCACTACTTATTTAGTTTGAGTGATGAACCAGTTTGGAAAGAACAAAACTCTCTTATGTTTTATGATTGTGTATAAAATCCTGCATTTTAAAGATAATTTTTCCATTGACTCTTTAAGTGGATAAAGCGCCGGTTACTGCTAACTCAGCAACGCGGAGTTCCAGTGTTCGAATCCCGCTTTTAATATAAGTTACTTAAGCAAAGTAAACTTTCCTACTTAACTTATCAATGAGTTGAGTAGGAATGTATTTTTACGATATGCTTTTGCACAAATTTTTTTCCATGTCTATTAATGATTTGTTCTTAGCATAATAGTACAGGAAGTAAACTGCTTATTTTTTTTTAAATTTATGAATGACATTTAGGTGGTCTTTTTTTTTTGTTTTGTAAAAGCATTTCAGTGTATATAAAATAGTGTTGAAAATATTTAATTTTTCACTTTCTTTACTTTATTTCATTATCCATCTTCTTTGGGATTGTTTCTTATAAGTTTTAGGTGATAGAAAATATTTTCTTGTTTTTTCTTATTTTTATTTCATTTTTTTTTTAAGTTTTGGCAGTTTATTGTTATTTCATCTAACAAATCGAGTTTCACTTTCTACTCCTTCATACATTTTTATTTATGTTTAATACTTTGCATTGAGCGTGAATTTTATAAACCAGTTTGTAATGAAGCTTTTCTTCAATTTTCTAAATTTTTTTATTCATTTTCAATAATGAATTTGCATTTACTTTTTATTTAAAATTAAAGATATAAATCTTCTATTCTTTTGTGTTTTACTTCATACTTTAGAAACGTATTTTGAATCCTCATTCTGTATGCATAGAATTCCTTCACAACATTTATGATTTATCTAAATTTCAATCTTAAAGAAATACTGAAATACTGAAAAACTTTGTTTCAAATTCAATACTTTATAGTCCATCAAAATTTTTGACTGCTGTTACTTTGCGATAATATTTAGCCTCCAACAACATGCAATTTATAAAGGTAACCTCTAACTATTCTAGTTTAATTTTGTGAGTTCTAACTTCCTGAATGGAAATTTAAAGAAAAGATTTTTGAACAGTGAACAGAAAAAAAAAATATTTGGAAGTAAATCTTCATAGATGCACTGTGATTATATATAATATTTTCTTTCCGAACGTTAATGTTTTAAAATATATCGCTAGAAATGCTGAGTGAATATCTAACAATTTTTTCACTGTAGCTATATTTTAAATGTGCATACTATGCTACTTGGGCACTCTATCAATTGAAATTAGTGACACAGGTAAAGAATACATATAGTATTTTTTTTATTATTATTTAAGAATGTCATTTAAGAATTGTGTTAATTCACAAAAAGAATTTTATTTTTTTTTCCCCGAGATGCAAATGTTCTTCTATTTATAATTATTTTATGTAGATGCTGAAATTTGAAGGAAGAGTTATCCCTCCTCCAGAACTATACATGAAACAAAACAGAAGAGACTTTCGTATTATTCCAGAGAATGGACATTGGAACATTTTTGGAAAGCAAGTTTACAAGGGAGTCCCACTTAAAAACTGGGCTCTTTTGATTATGGATGAGGATTTTGAAAATTCTTTTGGTAATATGTTAATATGTTAGTTGTTATTAAATACCTACAAGCTTATTTTATATTAATACTATATATATATGTATATATATATAAGATTAAATATATATATTATATATATATTATATATATATATATATATATAATAATATAGTATATTATAATATATAATAATATATATATATATATATATATAATATATATATATATTATATATCTTTCTTCTTTTTTCTTCACTTCCTCTTTTGCCCCAAGACTGGGGGTAAAGGTGCGCTACAAGCATCGGAAAAGAAAAGCAGTAGCTGAGAAACATGACAAACGTCGAACAAGAAAGTCCGCAGGCCTTCAACCACCCCACATCTGTCATTTAATTAGGCTGACGAGCTAGCGCCACAGACAGGAAAATCCTACCCGTAGGCATCATGGGATCCGCGACGGACCCTCACTTATGGTAAATCTCAATGTAAAGGGTTTTCATCCCTGGCCCAGGTGGCTGGCCCACAAAAACCTGACCCCATATCAAACCCCGCCATTTCTCTCCTATCATGCACCTTTATTCTCGCCTCTGCCAAACTCCATTTTCTTCTCCTTCAGATAAAACTTATAAGCTCCAATCACTTATCTCTTCGGTGTCTCCCAGCCGGTCGAGTTCCCAACACACTCTCCACTATACTATACTCTAAACCAACCGGCTATCATTCATCCTTTCCACGGATGACCAAACCATGCTCAACATACTTTCAGTTTATTCTTCTATTTACACCCTATTCTCCACCACCACACCACTCTCTAAATTTAATTCATTTCCTCATTTTATTAATTTTTTCACACCTAGCATGCCCCTAAGATTGTCCATCTGAACACATTGAAACTTTTAGATCTATACTCTTATTCCAGACCATAGTCCCACTACCATATAATAACACAGGTAACATAATACGATACCCTTCATGTAAGACTCTAGCGCATCAGACTTAGTCCCTTTACATTTACCAACGATTTAATTGCCACCTTCCTACCATTCCTACCATTCACAACTTTCCTTACTACACTCTGCATCATCGTTCCCTTCTCAACATATACCATACCCTAAATATTTAAACTCACACATTTGCTCCAGCTGCTACATCATCTAACATAACTTCACACCTGAGAACTGTCCTCACCCAGAACCATAACCTTACTCTTATCGTCACGTTTACTTTCAAACCCTCCTTTTAAAAAAATACCCTGCCAAATCTCTCTTACCAAATCCTCTCAAACTCTCTTCAGATTTCGCACACAGAACCAAATCATTCCCACAAATAATAGGTAGGCACCCTCCAGCTCCTCTCCATTCTCCATCATTCTAACACCATATTCTGCCATCCCCACCTCGAATTCTTTTCATAACCCCATTCCAGATACACATTGAATAACACCAAGGGACATAACACAACCCTGTTCTCACCTCCGCTATTAATCCTAACCAATCACCCATTGACACCATTTATTCTACACACGCTTCACTTATCGTCATACATACTTTAGATATCCTATTCAAACCTACCACCAAACACCATATATTACTATATATATATATATATCATATATAGCTATATATAATATATATATATATATAATATTCATATTATATAATATAACTAAAAAGTACGACTTATTTAAAAGCTATAAAATTTTACCTAGTGAATTCCGAAATACTAGATAGATTTACTAGAACTCAGTACATATCTTGCCTACATTAGCGAAACTCTGTTATCTCCAGCTCTACCGTATTTGTATAGTCTTATAAGATCTTTATTACTGTAATGCATATCATTTATATCACAATGCATATTTCTAAGAACATTCTATAATATTGCATTTCACAGAAATATCCTTTCATAACACATTCTATAATATTGCATTACTCAGATCATAACGTTTCTTATCACATTCTCTGGTATTACATTTCACACACAATAGTTTAACTTCTTCAATGTATACAGATGCTTCATTACTAAAAGTATATATTAGTTCTCTCTTACATACTCCTTACCTTATTGTACTATGCTAAATTATGCTTTATTTGTATACTCACTCACTTATAATAATTTATACGTGTATCTATACTACTTCGATATTAATGTCTATAAAGGTACACTCCTCCAATGTACACTCATTACTAAAAGATCAGTTATGAAAACGCAAACTGTTGTTGTAGTTGAAATCCTTCGACGAACTGAATATTATATATACTCACGCTGTTATAAATTTTTTTATATATTTATTTAGTTACTATATTATATTATATATATATATATTAAATAGTGTACTTGCATAACAGAACTACTTCCGCTATTTCTAGTATTTATATTAGTATAAATAAAACTCGTCTCTCTCTATATATACAAAATATATATATATATATATAGTATATATTATATATAATATATATAATATCATATATAATATATTATATATTCACTTGCAATAAGGAAATTAATATGTAAATGAAAAGATTATATAAAAACAATATTATTTTGTTTCATTATATATTTATTTGTATGATTTTTCGTAAAATACAATTAGAAGAGCAATAGATTACGTGTGAGCCACAGACTTACGTATTACATGTATTTGATAAATGTACATGTTTTTATTCTCTAATATAATATATCTATTAATAAATTTTTATATATAAAAAGTTATATTATTGTAATAATTGAATTTATAATATAATATATTATGTAATAAAGTATTATTTAAGGATTATTTTTACCATTCACTAATCCTTACACTCACAATGCGCACATCCAGAAGAAGAATAATTTCTTAATATGTAACTATCTTAAATAAATATGGAGTTTTTATAAGAAGCCCAAAGTAGAATACGTTTTCTCAACCGGGTATAGTATATAGTGTTATAATGCCACCATTGATTACTGTTTGTATAAATGGTCTTTGACCTATAAGGGTTATTTTAAATTCATTGCACCCAAATTTATTCATATATAAGTTCTATATTAAATGTCATGTGCTCAATAAATCAAAAAATAAACACTCCATTTAAAGGGTAAGCCTCGAAATTATGTTAAATGAAAAGTTGATATGGAAAGTTTTCTCTCAGTTATGTTTTTTAAAATTTTATATCTAATAATTTTTATATGAAATTTTCGAATGTCTAGAACGGTTATAATTAAATAACTTAAAAGTTTAATAATAAAATCACAGATATTTTATATTTATGTTGTATTTGTTATAAATAAATAATTGTTATATTGTGCGTGAATTGCTGAGAAGGAGCGTTATACCAGATGTTTCCTGTTTTTATTATGAAGTAATGTGGGTATTATTTTACTGAGTGGAAATTTGACGTTTGTTTAAATTTATTTAAAATTGTTCTATTTCAAATGTTGGTTGGGTTGATATTTTATTTAATGTATGTGTAAAATGTATGATGAATCAGTGTTATGCTGTTGTATACTATTGCGCATTATCTGGTTGGTTGATCTTTGTGGGTTGGCTTTCTGGATGTTGGTTTTTTGTGTTGTTATCAGTATAAATAATATATATATATATATATATATTATTTATATATATATATATTATATTATATAAATATATATATATATATATTAATATTATAATATATTATATATATATATTATTATATAATATAATTATATATTATAATATATATATATAATATTATATATAAATATTAATATTATATAATATTTATTCTTTCTTCCTTTCTTCACCTTCCTCTTTGACCCTCATAAATAATTGGTAGTATATATATATATATATATATAGGTTAAAGGTGTATATCTATGTACCCAATAAGCATTCACGCGATAAATAAAAAAAAGCTATAGGTTAAGTAATATATAAAAAAACTACCTACCTGGATTAACGTGCTTTATCCCCATGCAGGGGAGAACATGAACATCCCGTGCGAAAAGAGTGCTAAACCGAACACCGGCGCCGTGATGCCACTACGCCGAAAATATCGAACTTTAAGGCCGGTCACTATACCCAATATTCACAGTCATAAGCCACCATATGGTATATAATATATATATATATATATATATATATAATTATATATAACTATATAGTGAGTTAATTAATAAAATTTCGTGAGTAGTGATATCGCCTATAGAAGTATAGTTTAAATATCACTTAACCTTATCCTTTATATAGTCAGTTTTGGTTTTCCACTCCAGGTATAGTTATAGTATTTTAGGTCGTACTCACTCACCATAAGAGCTCTGAGAGTGGAGGACGAGTGTGTGTGTGTAGTGGTCGTGACGCTATAATGTCGTCGCGTTTGGTTATGCAATTTTAGATTTATACTGGATAGCTGTCGTTTATTCGACCAGAAATTCGAGGTGAGAAGGGATAGCAGGAAATGGGTTAGTCATAGATGACTGGGAATGAGATTGATATAAGGGTGCAACTGACCTTTAGGAACCTACCTATTATATGCGGTGTGATTGGATTTGTGTTGGCGAATCTTGAAAAAGATTGCAGGAGGATGCCAGAAGGTGTGTAAAGGGAGAGTTACTCCGAAGCGTCAGAAAAAAAAGTAAGGTTTATTAAAATGAGTTGTGAGGATGAAAGGAGCGGCTTTAATCTAGGGATTTTTGTTTGGAAGTAAGAGAGATGCTATCAAATTATAACTCCTCTTTTGTGAAATTGTGTTTATATTTCGAATTAATAAAGACCCGCCATAATCTATTTCTAAGAATATTTCTCCCCTCTATATATAATAGCTCACTTATCAACTTTCCAGTGATCTCTTTACTGAACCTGAGTTCTCTCGTTTCTCCTTTGACATATATTACTAATCTCTAATTTAGGTTACTTTATACTAAATTAAACATAAAAAATGGTCTGGGAAACCTCACATTATCAAAATATAACTGGATTGCTAGGGTGGGCTCTTAGGAATAAAACTTGGGATATTCTGTTATTAGGACTGCAATGACTTTGTATCCGCATTCGAATACTTATTCAGTTATAATATTACATTCGGATCCGTAGATGTCAAATATTTCCCCTGTGATTATAAATGGATTACTGACTCTTATATATCTGGGGGCGGCTCTATTGTGATTATGACACTGGCTTGTTGGTAAGTGGGTAGTAGTTCAATATGCAAAAGGCCTATAAACTGTCCTGTAACTTATTCTCACTGACCTCTATCTTTGACGCTTCGATGTTGGGGCTTATCTCTTTTCTATAGTGATACTCATAGTAAGCGGCAAGTGCTCGAGGGAAATTTTCACTCGCGTACCACCACTACTTTACGATACGCGCCTCCGTAGCGCACAAAGGTAACTGCTGTGTCGGCACTAAATGAAAGTTTTGTTGGTTGATATTAAAGTATATCCAACAAGACTTATTTATATATCGCTGCGGTAATGCTTCCTTATTTCTTGTCACCTCTGTTCTGTGGAAATTCTTATCCATCTTCTGTGTTTCCTAACTCAATTTAATCTCCATATAACACTTTTAAAACCTGCTGTCTATGTTGCTCATCTGCGTAAATTTGCGTTAGATGGAGGTGTAACAACTGCTAAAAAAATAATAATAATAAAAGTGCTATTATAAGGAATTCATTAAGCTAGCTGAGACCCCATAAGAATGGCATCTCCCACGCGACAATGAACCACTTCTAGAATGCTCAATATAAATAAATTAGTATAATAACCGAGGAGCTCGAATCTGTTTCTTGTACTTTGACAAAAAAAAAAAAAGATTCACAGGAAGTGGATACCGCCTTATCTAAGCTCAATATACACTAGGCAACAGCTCAATGATAGTATTGGACTAAATTGGGGGATTGATTACGAAGCTCAATACGGAAACTTTGGAAGATAAAGAGGTTTTGGAGTATGTATAGACTTTGATTTAAATTTCATGGCCTAGAAATTGCATTGACATTCATCATTGCACTTCTAAAGGAATAACATCACCAAGGGAACCCTAATCCGAAATAATAATATGATAGAAGACATGTCATCTAGAGTAAACAAAGATAAGTTTCAAATTGTTGTGCAAGCGAGATAAGGAGATGAGGGCTCTTACTGAAAACATGGAGATGCTGCCTACAGAAGAGAATCCTTTCATTGTTATTAGAAGAGGAGCACAAGGTTTCCGATTATTATTCCTTTAATAGAGTAACACAAGTCACCCCATTCCTCATCAGTCGAGTAGAGCGAGCGTATTTTTAGTGTTAGGTGAATGTAAAACACCCCAAAAAGGAACAGGCTCTTGCCAGATACATAGTGAAGCTTGATGCCAGTGTGCAACAGAATTCTGCGAGTTATGATGATTGAGTACATGATTAATGATAATCATAACTTTATATCTTATAATATGTAGTATAATATTATAAAATAATAATGTTGGTTTTTGTAAAGCGTTTTTTTTTTTTTTTTTATGTCTTTTAATGTGGCAATCTAAAGAAGTCTCTTCTTATCATTATTTTTATCATTTTATTGTAACTAGTTAAACAATCTTCTTAGTAATGATTGTATTCATCTTCTTAACATTAAATGACTAAAAATGTATTTTAATATATTTCAGTGGAATCTAAGATAAATATTTTTATCGAATTTAAACACAAACATATAAAATCATATATTAATTAATTTTAATATTTGCTAATATAATTTAGTACTATAATTTTACTTATATTTAATTTGAATAAAATAATAAATAATATACTTAAAATAAAAAACCAAATATTAAATAATTGACTAAGTATTGTGTAAATGTACTAAAGGATGTGCAATCCTGAGTTGCTCATAGCAGTACACTAAATGTTCTATCATTTTACTGTGTTTTTAATTATAATTAATAAAAGTATACTCATCAATAAATTATAATTAGTTATAAAGTAAATATCTCTCGGTATGGCCTCTTTTCTGGTATCACGCAGGGCTGCACTTAACTGGTATATTATCTGATTATTATTATTGAAGTATATTTAATTATATATATTATATATAATATATAATTATATATATATATTTATATAATATTAATATATATATATATTAATATAAATATATTATAATATATATATATTATATATATATATATATAATATATAGTTATATATATATTATATATATATATATATTATAATATATATAGAGTATATATATATATAATAATATATATATATATATATATATATATAATATTATATATATAAATATGACTTCATGCCCCTGGCCCACCTCAATAGGAGGGCCACACTGCTTCCATAGGGAAGTGCACAGCCACTAATACCTACGCCCCCGGGCATAGGATTCACAGATCGAGAAGGAAGAGATATAGGAACGGCACTGGGGGGCTCGAGGGCGGGCACCCCAGAGGAGGTATGCTCCTGCATCCTGTTTGGTAAAACGTGACATTCAGAGTTGCAGGTTGGAGGGAT
>JABUQX010052565.1:17500-51111 GCA_015478945.1 Trachelipus rathkii | reverse complement strand
ATGTCATATGTACCGGCTCCCGGCTGCTAGCATAAGCACCTGGTCTGACCATCACCAGTCACAGCGTAGTTAGAGTGAAATTCCAATGTTGGACCTTTATACCTCACGCCGGCCCTAGCGGGCAGAGCGATCCGGTCTCAACAAGGAACCCCCGCGACACCACACTATGCAAATCACCAAGAGTTCGCAGAACCGGGTTCGGCGACCCCTCGCCCGCAGAGGCGGGAATAAGTGTTTCCTTAACCCCGTAATGCCCTCGGAAGGCCGAGAAACCCCGACTCGCTTGCCCATCGGGGCGGAACCCTTGGCCCGTTATTCTTTAGTGAAATCACAAAAGAAAAGCAAAAATTAATAGAAAGATCTATTTATTTTAACGAAAAGGCTCTCTAACCATATTACAATAATAGGCGCCGTACCACTAAGAAGTCCGAGTAGGGCCCCCCCGCCAAAATGGAAATGGGGCCCCCTTGGACGTCCATATTAATTGGTACTATATAGTATATAATATATATATATATATATATATATATATATATATATATATATAGTATACAGCGATGTAGTATACACACACCCACTACTACTCAATTAAGAATTATAGTGTGATACTTCTAGGTTACGACTAGGTATACTACGACCTGTTATATAAATAGTGAAGAAGCTCACACTATATATATTGTATAGATTACTAAAAAATAATAGGTATTAGCTACTATATATATATACTATATAATATAGCTATAATTTATATATAACAGCTTATGTAATATTTATATAAATCATATATATAATGATATCGGTGATATACCTTATGATATTAATATACCAAGACCCCACCCTAATATTACAATATACTCATATATTATATATAGATATAATTATATATATACTAAATATAAATTATATATAAGTGATATGACAATATACTATCAACATATTATATATATATATATATACTATCATATATATATATGACAAGTGATATAAATTATTATATATATATATATATATATATATATATATATATATATATATAGATAATATATAATATATATTCTAGTATATAACTACTATATATATTTTATAAATTATATATACTATATAATAACATCTATATTGATTGGCTTATCACTTAAGGCTCAACTTAGTCATCCATATCAATTGGAGCTTTATTATTGGACTAAGACGAATTAGAATTATTTGGCCACTAAAAATAGACCTATGAATGACATTGTTTGGAGAATACAAAGTAGTTTGTAAAAACGATTGGCGCAATGTATAAAATGTTTTCTTTGAAGGAAGTAAGGGAAGTGATGGGGAAAATCATCGGCTAGTGACAAGGAGCTTTCTTTCAATTTTTTGGTGGACAAAAAACGATTTGAATCAAATTCTCAGGAGAACACAACGGCCGCCGTTATTTCTCTACACATTCCTGCCTTCCTAAATGATATTTGATTACATTTTATCACGTTTCTACGTCTACAATATCTAGATTTCACCCCATCCCCCTGCCCTTCCAAAAAATAAGTGAATCGAATTCTAGTGCGTTATATACGTTACTGATACTTATAAGATATATATATACTGTATAGCATCTGAGTAATCAAATTAGAACGCAATATATTATATATATAGTATATCTATTAGACCCTATATAATATATATATAGTAGCTAAGCCAGTAACTGCTATATAATAGCCAAGTATGATAGTATGATTACACTTGTTTATATCAGAATAGATTTTTGTCAATTACCTTACGAAATTTATAGAATACAGAAGTAATGAGATTAAAGCACTATCAGGATAAGGTTTGTAAAGGAACTCAAAGATTATGAATGTTTTATGAGTTTACCCAAAAACTTTGTTGGCTCCACTGCTATGAATTCCATTTAACCACTTCTTTCAGATCAAGAGTACATGTTCCATTTTCAATGCCTTAATAAAGGCAATGCACTTAGCCTTGTTTGTGTCCTATTGTCTTTCCTCAATTTTTGTTTATCATCTAACCGAGCTTTTGAAAACACTTTCAGACTAGTTGGAGATCTTTCTGGGTTAACGTCAAATACAGACTGAAAGCTGTTACACACCTACCGAAACATAGTTCTTGATAAGAGCCACCTAATTTTGCAAAGCCAGCAATCCTTCTCTCAGACTACATCTACACAGCTTTTAAAAGTTTACTTTAAACTGCAGTTCTTTTTCAAAGCTTCTTTTCATTCATGAATCTTCGCCAATACGATAATTAATCGTCCATATAACCAAAAGATAAATCTTAAGAAGCGTATTTTTTTTACCAGTTTTGTAGCCTTTTTCAACTGACTTTTCATTTCGTAGCTCTCTATTGCTGCAGGAACAAGATAGCAAGAAATTAAAATAGCTAACTAACATTGTTCCAAGCTAATTTAACTAAATTAGTATATGCCGGTTCATTTGAAATATATATAAAGAAGAATTCTATTGAGAACCCTCTTATTTCAGAAAGGGCTTTCAATGATAGGTCTTTCAATTCCTCGTGATTGTTCATCTAGAGTTCCCCGAAAGTTATAATAATCAATATTTGACGGCGTCTGGAAATTAATTCTTTACATGCAAAATGTCCTCGAGCATCCAAAATCCTGGCTAAACTCCTCCGTGCGCAGTTTTTTTCTCACTCACTGAACGCATCTTTTTAATTTGTGTTCCATTTTCTCAGATAAATTAGATCTGTGTCCTTGTCCCAATAGGAAAGTTGCTTTCTGTTTTTGATGATCTGCATTTGGACCCTTCTGCAATATGTTTTGAGACAGCGATTATGTTCCAACCCCTTTACTTTAAAAAAACACGAGAGACAGAGCGAATAACTCAATAATTTTCTAAATGCTGTCCTGAGACCCAAAGGCTTCGTTTCTTTCACTGACTTCTTACTCATAAAATAGTCACTGAAGAGATAAGAACTGCGAGAATACTTTGAAAAGTATTTTTATTTATTGCTAGTAAGGAATCATACTGGAACTTGCTGGGCGGCTCGGCCGATGACCACCATATAGATGGACACAATTTTAGGTGTTTTTTGTAAATTTGCATTCGTTATTTTCTTGAACATCTGTTAATTCCTTGCGCACCGAGCCTCATATGTACTAGAACGAAAAATACAGCATATACTTTTTTCCCAGTTGTCATAAAATTCGTAATTGAAGCTCAATATTAAAGATTCAAAATCTAAAACTTGAAGGTGGCCATTTTAAATTTTAAATTCATTGAGGGCTGCACAGATGAATGTATTCTGCATTTGGAACATTTTTCTATATACGAGCCTGAGTCCTGAAATTTCCCTCGCATATTTGCTTCTCTTCCATCATAGCCTTGACCTGTGCATTTTTCTAAGTTAATGTTTTTGTTATCTAATCCCTTAATTATTTGTTTTGTTTTCACTAATAAATGTACATGTTCTCTGTTATGTTTTCAAAACCCACAAATTTTTCCTTAGGGGAGAGGTGCAACTATTTCTTAAGTGCACTCTCCAATTTCTAATGCCCCCTTAAAAAAGATGGACATTACAAAATTTCGGAATATTCTCAGCAATTGTTGACCCTTATAAAACACCAAACTGTAATGCTTTTATCGTGCCCCGACGTCTAATAACGTAGTGGACTTAAATCTGTAGTGATCTTAGTTGTGAGTTCATTTCTTTCAGAATGTTTTCAACTTTTCCAATAACTCGATGTTGCTTTTGACATTTTTCGTGATCAACTTCCAAACCCACTTTTTTGGATTTTGAGAAATTTAAAAAATTGCGATAATTTTTTTCCTGTTAGGGTGAAGTGAATGAAAATTATCAGGCATGTTACAATTGAGAAAGAGGCACATTTTTTAGTTGAATAATTTCTTTGTATATGGCAGAGTTAAGTCTTGGTATTCTGTCTGGATACAAATTTTTAACCCAAAAAGAATGTTTCTTTGTTTTTTTTGAAAACTCCTCCTAACAAAAAAATTTATTCTTGTTGGATATACAAAACATAAACAAGTTATTATCTAGATGTAAAAAAGATGCATTTCGCCCGCCTATACAAGCCCTGAAAATTTGATGTCGATCAGATTTGAATAAATTTTTCACTTTTTCCAAAAATCAAATGTTTGAAAAAAGTGAAATTAATTGGATATTTTTTTATATTATTATGCCGATCAACATCAAATTTTTCAGGGGGCTTGTCACAGTCGGCGAGAGATGCATCCTTCACTCTATTATATATACTTATACTATATATATCATATAATAATATAATATAATATATATAACTATATCATTATATATACTATATAATATCGATATATATATAATATATCATATGATATATATATAATAATTATATTGGAATATATATATATAGATACTACTCGTAAAATAATAACTAACTATATATATATATATATAGTCAGTATATAATATACTATATATAGTATTATATTATGAATACTATATATATATATACTGATATAAATATATATCATATATATATTATAATATATAGATATTACTAATAACATAATATATATAGTATATATATACTATATATATATAGCTATAATATATATAACTATATATCATATTATATATATATAATATTAATATATATATATAATATATCAGAGTGGGCACTCCACTCTTTTAGTTCACACCGCTAAGTCCGCTAGTCCGCCTCCGAGCGGACTACAGAAATTAGCGCGGGTCACGCCGCGGAGACTAGCATGGAGGTGCGGAGGTCCGTCTCTCCTCAGGAAATTCTCTGCAGGTCCACTCATCAGGCGACTCGGAACTTCGCCACGTTGCGGATCAAAAAAAGATGGTTCCCCGCCTCTCTTATTGTTGCCGCACCTTTTTAAAAACAAAAAACAATGAAAAATATAGTTTACTTTTATTAAGAATTCTGGAACTTATTTCGAGTTCTTAATTAATTTAAATGAAATATTGATATTTTATCTAGAAAGTTTCATTACTAATTGATATGGCCTATTAGTCTAAGGACATATTTCTCCCTACAATAACCCTCGTATTCCCTAAAAAATTCATCAACCTCCTTAAATGGTACCATATATAATAAATAACCTTTTTTTAAATTGATTTTTATAAACTGAACCAATGGACATAATTATTATATAAAGAACTTTAATTAAATATAATCATTACGTATAATAATCTACAGATAAATATCTAAATCAATTACTGGAAACAACCCAAAATTATACTATATATTTATATAGTATAGTATATATATATATACTAATCATATATATATATTATATATTATATATATACTAAGTACTATATATATATATATATACTATATATATATATATATTATATATATTATATATACTTATAATATTATAATAGTATATATATAGTAATATATATATATATATATATTAGTATATATACTATATATATTATATATATCATCAAATATATATATATTATAGATATAATATATATATATTATTATATTATAATATAATATAACTATATATAATATACTATATGGGTTTATACACGAAACCGCTGTCGATTAAACAACGACCACACCCACATATATATAGTATATATATATATATAGTAATATAAATATATATATATTAATAATATATATACAAATATTTTTCACACTCACGTAGCAGTGATATGAAGATATATAAATATCTAAATATATAATCACTATATATATTATTATATATATATATATATAGAGTACCGATGCTGATACACTGTAGCAGTTAGACATCGGGGACTCTGCAGGAAGGTCGAGACATTTCCATGATATTCTACGCGAACGAAATAGACCTCTTCCGCTAGGGACAGTGGACCAGGTTGGTCAAAAATATTTCAGAAGGGAGCAGAAGAAGGATTTAGGTGAGGACCTTAAATAGCAATGAACTGCTGGAAGTGAACTAAACACCAGCACTCCTCTCAGCCAAGAACATCTTCCTTTTCCAGCATAGCGCCAGAACTTTGATTGCAACTTATGTTGCATAAAAGTATGAATACACCTGCTCCCTAGTTCTGCGGCTAGTAGAGCTAATACTTTAGTATTGGTGGCGGATATTTTCAGGGCAAAGAGGGTCAGCCTTAACTGCTTTTAATTTTGAGCAGCTGATCTTTTGAAAGGTAATAGGGATCTCTTGTCCTTTAAGGAAAATATTGACAAAATACTTTAAAAAATTGATAATCATCTTAAAACGTTGTTAGCATTGCATACCACGAATTAATAATTAGAGAAATAATTAGAGGACCGAAGAGAGAAGCATCATATACTATATTATAATCAGTTTTATTATTAACCTGAATATTTTGTTGAAGTCGCCATTATTAGCGCGGCGGAGACATGTGAACGGAACACCGTTGCGGGCTGCGATAGAGCGGAGGTTTATTGGTACTGCTGAATAAGTAGCGGAAGGACAGCGGCTAGCGGACTAACGTTATTTCATCGGAAGTCGCGAGTGCGCTAGCGGACTGCCCCCTAAATTGACGGGGTGCCCACCCGATTATATATATAAACTATATATGTATATGGTGCATAAATAGAAAACGCAGCGCTAATATAAAGAAAATCTATTCTTTATATGCCGAAAATAATTCCACTATGATATATATAATATATATATAGTGACTATATTATTATACATATATATAATATATATTTAATATAAGATATTCATTAGCTATGACGTAGGGTATATATTACTATTTAATATCTAACCTTAAGATAAAGCAGAAGTATCATTATATAAGTATAAATATATATATATATATATATAGTATATATTTTGTACTATAATAATATATATGATAATATAACTATAGTAATATATAGTCATATCTATATATTAATATATAAATATTGGACTTAAAAAAAAATATATCTTATAATATATATATATATATATAGTATATATATATAATATATATATATATATATAATATAATAGCTATATAGTATATATATATAAGTATATATATTATATTAGTATATATATATATATATAGATAGGTATATAGATGTGTGGTGTGTGTGGTGTGTGTGTGTTGTGTGTGTATCTTTTCACTATTCACGTTGTATTATTTCGTTTGTTTGCTTTTCGCAATTTTGGGCCCCTTTAGCCTGCCCTGGGCCCCCCGCACCGCGGCGTCTGGCGGGGCGTGAGTTACGCCACCCCGTGTGTAACGAAGGAAACCAAATAAACAGGGTCTGTCTAAAATAGGCCTCCTCTAATTTCATCAATTGACTCCGAAGAAATTATGTTCTAATTTTTTTAACTTAATTATTATGTTTTAATCTTTTTTATGTACTCTTTCTCTATCTCCAAAAATTTAACTACCCACCGCCACGCGTAATATCCTTAACCACAATCACCCTGAGTCCTCTTCTTTTCCCTTATGCCCCCTCTCTCATAACACCGCTTTAGCTAACACTTTATTAGCTTACCTGGCATTATTTAGAAAGCCCCTAATTTGATGTTAGTGTCATTATTCTTTTCTCTCTCTATAATTTATACTTACACTGCCTTATCAACACAACTTAAATCTGGGGAAACTTAACGCCTACCCAATCGCTATTCCTTGCTTTTGTGTACGTGTCGTAGGTATTCACACATTAGTCTTTTTTTTTAATGATGGATATTAAGTCATAAAATACATTATAAGTGCGCCATTCAATATATATATAGGCCTACATTATAAGCGTGTCATTCAATGTAGGGCCTACATTATTATACGTTTTAAATGAGATACGTTTTCTATTTAATGTGCCTATAGAAGGGCTTATATTACAAGGACTTCGGATGGTTTAATTTCAAAGTTAATGGTATTTCATAAACACGTCTCACCCTTTAGATTGGGGATAATTTATGGAATGTTTCGTGGCAATTTCAATGTATTATTATTATTATTATTATTAGCCAACTTGTATATGTAATAATAGCCAGCAATAATACAGCATGTAATAACAATAGCAACCAATAACAGACAATTATATACACTAGTAATATATATCGTATATAATAATATAATAATAACTATTCTTCTATAATAACTCTGTAATATGCCTATATGCTAGCAACCTTATATGCTAACCATGCTGCCTTCAACTGCTGCTCTTCTTAACTCCCTGGCCCACCTCAATTGGAGGGCCACACTGCTTCCAAGAAGCCGGCCACCGCTCTTGGGCGGTTCCACAGGTCGAGAAGGGAAGATATAGAGAAGTCGGCACGGGGGGGCGTCGAGAACGGTGCACTGCACCGGTTCCAGCACGGGGCTCCGACTCCGGCTATGGCTATTGTTCATATGCTCCGGCACATGAGACTTCTTCCTATTCCTTCTTCACCCTACCTCCATCTTCTTCAGTTATGCATTCAATGCATTTCTTCATTTTTCTTCTGTCCCCAGCTCCGGTTCAGTGCACCGGCACATGAGTAAACTCAGGCTCCGACCTCTTTTCTAATTCGGATTCCTACTCCGAATCCTGTAGGCTATTTATTTTTTACCTACTTACGGTCATTTCCTACTTAGTTGGGCTCAGCACGCCCTTCATGGGGCGTAGGAGCTTGAAAACGTGCCCGAGCCTAGCTGACACCACCAGCTAATGGAGCAGCAAGTTTGAGGGAATATGATGTCTCTAAGTCCCCTAAATTACGGAAGAAATAAAAAAGAGGCGGGATTAATGACGTCAGAGAAATACGGCTCTGTGAATGGCTACCATACCATTTCCACCTATTACTGCAGTGCATTTGCAATGCAATAAGCCATCCAACGCACGTAGAAAGACGAATTTAAATATCAATTTGGTAGTGAAAGACCGCGATAAATCGATTGGAATCATCAAAAATGGTCTACCGATCATTTAAAATTTTCTAGGAAAAAAAAACCTTTTTGGGGGGGGCTAAACCCGCTAACCTCTGGTTCAAAATTTCAGGAAATGGTCTTCCAGACCTCAAAAACGGTGTCAACGACCTTAGAAACCTATATTTTGACACATCAAGTGTCAAAATCTAATAACGTCGGTGGAGACTTCCAAGTTAACTGTCGACTTGGAATTTCCTGCCGTACAGAAGCCCCATAACCTCCGAAAACGGTCTAGCCGACCATAGAAACGGTCTCACAGGCCTTGGAAACCCAATCATTGACACGTCAGGCCTGATAAACCGAATGTTGCAACATTTGCTTTGCAACATCCACTTGCAACATTTCTCCTGCCGATCATGTCCCACATACTACTAGTACCATCCGATATATATTCACAGTATAAATAATAATAATAATAATAATAATCAATAATAATAATAATATAATCTTAATAATATATTATAACTTAATAATAACTAATAATAATCACTAAAAATAATAATATAATTTATAAAGATAGTAATAATAAATATTATAATAATAAATAATATTCATATCACTTTATGTTAATATTAGTTTATATTTATATTAACAGATATGTTCGTTTTAATATGTAACCTGCTGGTAAAGTTTGAAACTTTTAATTTTAGTTATTATTCGGTTGTTAATGTTATGATTGTATGTCAGTTAGAGCTACGCCTGTGTAAGAAAGGTACTTTTTAACACGTTGATGTTTAGTTTTTCAATATTACAATGTTAATGTTAAATTACAATTAATGTTATAAGCAAGAATGTTTTGAATTAAAAGTAGTGTGTATAAATAGTCTTCATCCTTAAATATACAAAGTAATGATTAATGATTAATAACACACAACAACACAACAATCCGAACATCAAACAACAACAACATTATAAACAACAACAACAACTATATTCAACTTTAAACATAACAACATATATCGTTAACTGATCCAGCAAGAGCATAACTATGCTTTTGGAATAAAGGCACGGGATACCCCCACGAGCAAACCATAACTAAACTAAACGGATTGAAGGGAAGGCACCCAAAACAGAACGGAAGAGCAAGAAACAAAATTGAACGGTCAACGAACACCGAGCATAGATCTGGCGTACATGAGCAGGCACCTATCAAGCAGAGGGGAGCACCACGACCATCGGAAATTCAACCACTGGAGAACCTAGGAGGTTACACGGGAGGCTGCAAGACACCACGGACTGCAGGGACAGAAGTATTCAAGAAGAGCGCCCATCCAATGACCGAAAGCGAGACTATGAGAAGTCACGCAGACAGGCGAGAAAAGAATTTATTGTGTGAGTGAGTGGTAGCGGTGTTGTCTCAGTCGCAACAGCACAGAAAAAGTAATTATTATCACCTATGAACTAGAATCACTCAGAGGTACTACACGACGCGCAAGGTAGACTCCGAATAATTTATTTTCTCAGGGGAGGATAAATTAGTATTCACAAGTGAGGACTGCGAGTACATGGGCCACCCAAGCTAGAGTAGGAGTGGGGGTAGTGACTTGCATCGGCCAATGGTTTGATTTACTGATTTACTGATTTACTGCTCTTAGGGAATTGCAAAAATGAAAATTTTTTAAGTTATAAGGGGGAGAGCGCCAATTTAACATGAAAAAGAATAATCCAATTCTTTTCCTAGGTAGCTAAAAACAAAATGTTTAAAGACACGGAGGAAGCGAGAGAGGAGGGCTAAATAAATAAACAGAAAAGGATTGTAAAGGTGCACATTTCGCTATAGAGTTTGATAGGCTTGTTGCACTCCTTAAATGATTAAACCCAGGCTTATGCCATTATTCACAAGTTCCAGGCTTTACGTGACTGTGACATACTCAAGCTCCACAAGTAAGCACTACAAGCATTAAGAAGAGATGCACACATCTTACGCTTACTTTCCATCGTGCTACTTCCTCAGGGCTAATCTTAAGGTGTTATGGTCTGGAGGCCTTGCGTTAATCAATAATTTACTATAAGTATCTTTCGCACATTACGGAATAATATTTAACATAGTAAGTTACTCTTAGAGGGGTCTTCTAAGGTGGGATTTTCACGATGGGCATCTCTTGTGGAAAATCTTTTATATATTCTAATAATGTTTAGAAAATTTTAAGTCCTGTTTAATATCTTAAGTATAAAACTATCAAGTATGGCACGAATATTATAATGTTAAACTCGAGAATTAATTAAACATCGGTAGTTTGAGACTGATATTTACTGAGCTATAGTTAATTAAGGGAGATATAGTCAACATCACAGATTTTTACATATATCGTGCAACAAATTTATCTTTTAACTAGTTATAAACTACAATCGAATAACTAAGAATAAATATCTTTTAACTTATCTAACGTAAAAACATTAACCTCAATATGTTTAAAGAAAACACATACCTACTACTAAACTAACTAACTAAAATAAAAACTAACTTACTCTAGTTATTCTTGTATAGTTTAACTTCACTAATAACTACTTTATAGCAAACTAATATGAACTTGCTAAACTACTTTATCTCAATAGATACTCAACCTACTAACTAGCTTAACTGAACAAACTAGATCAATCCAATGTTAGGGTCTGGATTTGTTATAAGGGGGTGTTGGTGGCATGCGGTAGAGAGTAGGTATTCTCTGGGGTACTTTTCTTTACTGCTATTCTCTTACTCTTCTCATCTTCGATTTATCTTCTCTTCTTGTTCTTTCTTCGTCATTTTCTTTCACACTGTTATGTCAAATTTATTCTAGGGCACTAATGTTCTTCTCTTTTCTATATCATTATATATATTTCTTCTTTGGAGCGTTCTATATATAAAAGGGCTATATCACATATTGTTAGGATAACTAAGCTACCAATGATAACTAAAAAATGAATAGACAAAACCAAACACACTAACTAGATGAAATAGTTTAACTGCTGAGCTTATACTAACTTATCTATTAGAACTCAAAATATGACTTGAACATCAAACTTAGATCAACAACTTACTTAGATACCTAAAATTCATGATCACTTAACTAATAGAATTTACTAAATATGATCAAGTAGGAACTATAGGGTTATGAAGCTACAGGGAACTATGTAGGTACTAAGCTTACCAGTTATAACTAATTTTGTACGTGTAGGTCAATGGGATGTATTGCCTATCAGTCTCTTGTATTATTTCTCATCTCGTTACTTTATTTCTGATTCTACTTGCTTCATCTTTTTTATACGGTATTAACTTTACTTAAGTTTACACTTACTTCATATTGATTCTTCCAAATTTATTCAAGTTATATAATACATTGACACTATTGCATACATCATTTCTTTTATATAATGCTTATTCTAAGTTTCAAAGAGTAGCATTATATTGTACATTAAGGAAAGAAACAAAACATTAATCAAAACAAATTCCTTCGGGCTGTGGAAATTAGGATCTGTATAAATGCACAACGAATAATCTATTGCTCGTCTTATAAATTAGCAGGTGTTTATAAACAGGTAACAATCATGATAACGTAATCTTTAAAGAGATATTTCAGATATTAGATTCTATCTTAGATGGGTATCGGGAGTGTAGATAATTAAGGTTGGGAAAATCATCTTTGGAGAGAACGCGAGGATATATGGTATTTAAAATGGGTGTGGCTCTACGGACATTCTTCGAAATAATTTATTAATAAAACCCTTCTAGTTTTAGGGAACCCAGGAAAAACCGGTATGACCGCCCTATATATATTAGTGACTTGGCATCCGCCCCCCTATTCTATGGGGGTAATAACTCCCATAGCTTATACTTGACTAACTACTACTACTGACTGCTCAGCTTACATAACCCAAACTACTATTCGAGAAGCTACTTCGGTCTTACTTCGCAAGCCTATCCTTAAAACTTTTAGCCGTCTACCTACATGACGGCTACTCACTGTTTTATACGACGTACCCTCTGAAGGGAAATATACCCCTATACCTTGATCCGGGACGGCCTAAACGAAGCGGAGGCTTTTCAAGATTAAGAAAAATATCGTCAGGGGTGATTGGATGTTCATGCCTAATTATTTATTATTAAATGTAACCTGCTAATGCAATTCATGTCGCTCCACACTTCCGGTTTGCACAACATCTCCGTTGCAACTGGGAGACATGGTTTTCTCTATAGGAGCGTCGCCATATAACTGGTATGTTACCACTTGTTTTACATCACTATTTTAACACTATACTTAAATCTACACTTACTGTTATTAGTAATTAATACTAACCTATTTTACACTATACACTACTACATTATAATTTATATAACCAGTACAGTATAAATAGTCGCCCCCAACGCAATTCAAACTATTAGTCGTGTTCCAAAATACATCATATGCTTTTCAGTTATTATTTATCTTTACCAGAATGTCTACAACACTTCACAAACTCAATAACATCTAACTACATATATATTTATCACTTCATAGAATAATTTTTTACCATAATATGTTACAACCACACCATACCTTGAACCTTGTAGTATTAAACTTAAAGTATATATTATTCATACGTAATTATATTATAGAAAAATATTTTACTTAATTAGTTACATGTGTGGGCTACTATTACCACTAATATATATATAGTTACTTAAAATGTATTCAACTTCACATTAAAATATAATTATTATAACTCACATACAGCATAATAGGATTAATATACTATATAGCTTATCTTATTCTAATTTATCCCTATTATTTATTTATAGACTATCACACTATTATCCCTAGGGACTTATACTGCCTATCTTACACAAGAAGTTTATCGGTTATTAAGTCCTATTAAACTGCGGCATCTAAGAAACTTCTTCTTAATAGATTAATTTGTACTTTTACAAGGTTTCCAAGGTTGCTATTGCTTAAAAGAAAACGGAATATTATGTATAATCAGCTTTATACTTTATAACAACAAGAGGACTTATAGAATACTATTAATAACATTCCATTTTCCGGATGGTTTCTTCACTAGACTCACAGACATACTTCTTCTCGTAACCAACACGTAAAACTATCTACTTTTTCACGCACTTTAGAAAATGTAAATACACTTCACTTTAACTACTCAAACGTTCCCTTATTACCTATTAGTCCTATGCTCATCTACTTCTGACTTACTTCATACTACTCGCAAGATTTGAATGTCAAAACATCTATAAACCTTTGGCCTCTTGCACTCTCCGTCAGGTTTCGTGTTATACTTTATATACGTATGTGTCTTATCAGATTGGCAACAACTGCCGGTCTGTGGAAACTTCCCTTCGATAAGCCACATTTCTGGCACAATAGCTAGAATTCTTTTTATTTCGGAAACCTTATTTTAGCTAACTTATAAATCCATTATTTATTTGGTCTAAAGGGAGAAGCACGCACTCACCAGAAAGACGTTATATTCTTCAACGCTTTACCCACTCATTATTCATTCCTCCACCGCGTTGTGCTTTATTTCCATTGAAATGGCGGTTTCTGCCTTATGGGGACTTAAAACAGGGGTAACAGTAGTGGCATTAGGGTAAACAGGTAAAACAGATAAAACAAGGGAAATTTTGGGACAAGGGGTTTGTGAGGGGCCCCAAATATATTAATCCTACGTGGGGCTTTGGTGCCTTGTTCTATCTCTGAGGAAGATATCGTTGTTTTTTACGACGTGCCTCTGATGTTGTATTGGCTCTAACGTCCCAAATAAGCTGTGTTGGTTTCTCTTTATATCATATATTTGACAAGTATATCCTGAGACACGCATGAGACTATGCCCCACTTGTTTGTTTGGAAAAAACAATATATTGTTATATTTGTTCCAAACCACTTCTTTTAATGTAGGTTTCGAAACTTTACGAGAGGTCTTCTTTTCCATATAATACCTAAGTCATATAGAAATAAATTAGATGGGGAGTTCATCTAAGTTGGTTTATACTTTGGGCCAAAAAAAGGGGAACCTCTCTCATCCCTTTAAACTACCCAACCAACATCTCAAGCCCTATACCACTGTCCACTATTGGAATAAAGTAAGTATAACTCTTGTTGCTGTTTTTAACCCTAAAGGTTGTTTGCGTTAAGGTACGATAGGGGTGGTATTGAGAGAATTTCCCAATATTCAGATCTTCTAATCTTGTGTCAGTGACCGGTAGAAATATGTGAAGTCTCTTACTGGTTGTATCCTCATCACTTCTGTTCTTTATTCTACTTCGACATCTTACAAAAATAACGGCATCTATTCATGTGCGTGTTTCTCTTGAGGCTCATTCCACCCATTGTCGCTTCATGCATCTTTCATTTCTCAAACTTGACAAGGACTTTTTTTCTTTCTTAAGCTTTTTATTCATTTCTGTTTTCTCAATATGGGTAACATCCATTTTGGTCATGGTAACTTCAACTTTATCATTACTAATCAACACTATCTGACACTCCAAACGACATTAATTTACTCAGCTTCTAGGTGCTCATTATAGGTCCTACAACACTATTATACATTCCACGCGATGAATTTTCCTTGAAATAATCGACTCACTTTCTCAAGGGCTCTCTACTTTTTCTTTCACTACACTTATTTCCTCTATTCATCTTTGGAATTCATTTAATGTCGACCTAATTTCAAACGCCGTATGGTCAAATTTACGGTTTAGCAAAATGACGTTAGTTGATTTAAATTGCAACTTTGATTTGGTAAAAATTCCATTCTACCTCTTGGGGAATTTTGATAATTGAAATCCTCGATTAAATTGACACCTTTGTACCCAAAACCAGAATAGCAATTCACCATATATTATTTATATAATATTATGATTCTCTATAATATATTATATATTATTTATATTATATATTATATATTATTAATATTATCCATAATATATATTATATAAATTATATATTAAAATAAAAATTATATATTTATTTTTTAATTTTTATAAAATATAATAGTATATATTTTATATATTAATTATTAAATATATATAATATATTATTATATATATTATATTAATTAGATATTAATATTATATATTTATATAATATATTATATTATTATAAATATATATAATATATATTATAATATTAATAATTATATAATAAGTATATATATTTATATATCAATATATAATATATATATAATATATATATAATATATTATATTAATATTATATATTATATTAATATTATATATATATATAATAATATAATATATATATATTACTATATATATTATTAATTAATATATATTATTAAGTATATATATATATTAATATATTAGTTATTTAATTTATTAATTAATATTATATTTATTATTATATATATATATTTATTAATATTTATAATAATAAATATATATAACCTACCTGTAGTCTCTGCTTAGTATTGCTGAGTTCTGGATTAATGGTCTAAATAATGATTAACATAGCGTAGTGGATACTTCCAAATAATTTATACTATAATAAGTCATTTGCATTTAGGATGAATCATTATACTCACATTTTAATTTTAGGACTATCATATCACAATAGTTATCAAATCCTTAACCACAATGTCCAGGTGGAGGAATTTTCCCAAGGTCAGGGCCTTGGTGGGGTACAAATTTGGTAACTTTTCACCAAATTTTTATTTTCTCAAGTACAAAATAACAAAGGATCGAAGTACAGAGTCAGTTATGAAAATTCTTTTTAACCTTACTATTTTGGAATTTGGTTCAGAGTAATAAAAGTATTCTGCATTTATTATTTCACGACTATATATGTGTACCATCAAGAGAAGTACCTTATTTAGTGACACGGATGGTGGGTCAACACAGTCACCCATTGTGTATCAAGGTACAAGGGTACATAGGTCACAAAGTACCACCTAAGATATTGCTTAACCTTCTGGTTCATCTGAAAACAGAGCTATAAGCATAAGATAATTGAACATACGCATAAGGTTAACTATTCATTAAAAAACGGATATTCAATTTGAACGTAGTTTTTCATGGAACGGTTGACATCAGGGTTTCCGGGAACTACCTACTGAAATTCATTATTAGGTCTATAATCTATATATATATACCATGCTTTCATGAACGAACTTTCTTTTTTCTTTAAAGGAAAATTTTATATATATATATATATATATTAATAATATATTATATATATATTATATATATATATATATATATATATAATTATTAATATATTAATAATATATATATATATAAATATATATATATAATTATATTATATATATCATCTAAACCCTCATTCTCCCAAATTATAAACCTTATATCACACACCTTATTTCCCCATGACTTGGATTAAGGTGCGTAACATTTATGGCATTCCAGGAAACAGAAAAGTTAGACAGTAAATTTAAATTAAATATGAATACAAGTAGTTAATAAAGATAAGCCATCCTTTTTACCATAATTCCCTTATTAATTATATCAAATTTAAGTGAGAAAACTCGAGTATTAACGCAGATAATGGAGATAATCCTCACACTCTTATGGTAGGATAGCCTTCACGTTGCGGAGCACTTCATGTGCAATTTAACGAGGACGCACCATTCACTATGACAATAACTCGTTCAATGGGTCAGGAGGTGATATTACATTATCCTTAAGCCCCAGGTGGGCTCAACATTAACCTTTATCCTTATCGACAAAACCTACCTAGTACAATTTCAACTTAATTATCCCCTCCACCTGTTATTATAACACCTTATTTTTTTCATTGCATCTTAGCCATAAACTTTACATTTTTCATCTCCTTTACTACAGGCATATATATTCCATTTTTTACTTGAACTACAATCCACTTTTTTTACTTTCGGTCTCCCTTAGTCAAGCTGTTAGTTTAGATATTCCTCGGACACAACTCAACCTTTACAATATTATTAATCCATCCGTTATGCTGCTTTCTTATCCATGCCAGCAGGATTAGATTACTATAGAACGAACCTTATAATCCCTTATATAAGACATGACCAAATCATATCTTCAAAGATCGAACTTTTTCACTTAGGTACATTATTAACTAACTATTACTAACTATACTACCACAATATTATTATATATATATAAACCGTAATTATATTTAGTAATCGTTATTATTACCTCATTTTATCATTTCTTTTTATATCTTACACCTAACACGTAACTTGCCACTTTAAAGAATTGGATCCTCCATACTTAATGAACACAATTGTATACTTATATGATCTATATTAATTTCTATATCTTATAATTAGCCTAAATAAGTTACTACATCTATATTAATACAGTTAAAACACAATTCTTGATAGTTGTATCAACATTTTAATGGTATTATTGCCACCTTGTTAATCAAAAACATAAACTCTACCGAAAATCAGTAACTGCTTTATTTTTTCCAGAAGAATTTTTTAATGATTGATTTTCATTTCTTATTCAGATTAAATTTGAAGTTTCATTCAGTCATCAACTTTGCAAATTGGAGAGAGTATATATATAATGGAATCTTGGCACCTAAGCTTGACACTATCAGTGGATTCCCAAGCTTGTGTTACTATTTTATTGCTCTTTTAATTAAAACTTTTCCTACTTCTAATAATTTTTTTAGGATTCAATACCAATAAAATTGGCAAAGCAACAGCTGTTTTTTATTTCTATTCAAAGGCTATGTTTTAATTACCCAAGTGCAACCCCTCTAATAACATATAACGTTTTGGGATAATAAAATACAACACTTGTTCCAAAATTATAGCTGTTCAACTTTACAACTATAACATAACATTATCACACCATTATAAGGAGGTAACTGTCCTACTAACTTCTAAACTTAAACCTAATTACCTTAACTCTTATCTACGATTCTACTATTAACTTATCAAAACCCCTTTCTTTTACATCACCTTATTATTAATATACGTATATTATCCTATAAAATCTTCATCTATCCAGTCCTTACATCACAATAATCATCTTCACTTTTCAAGTTTAATTCGCTTACACACAAAATCACAAAATCCATATTATTCCTTATTTACTTCATTTATAATAAGTTAAAGTAAATAAACATAATTATAAATATAGTATTTACAATACATGTCTTGCCAAGGTATATCATCAATTTCAAGGTACAACATCAGTTCTGGTTCTCCAGTAATCTACCTATTTGTACACCTATTATATTATAATATATATTATTATAATATCCTACTTATCTATATATTACTTTATCTTAACCATTATCATCCATATACCAGATTGGAAATCGCCAAGTGAAGACATATTAAACATTCAATATTATATATATATTATATTATATATATCCTGTCTCATACTGTTCCGCCTGTCATTATTTTATTTAATCCAAATTTAGATGATCCTATAAGGTCCAACTACCATAGGTCGACCTTTCGACCACTACTCTACTATTCCTAACATTGACGCTATTCACCCCACCCATTTTTAAGCTTTATACCCATTTTATAAGTATATATATAGTAACTATAAACTATATTATATATAATACACTAGCTTTCACTATCTAGTTCATAATATTATACCATACTTTTGATTTCCAACTATATTCAGTTATTTATAAAGCTTAACCACCAAACAACCCTGATAAAATTAATCTACTACCATTTAATTTAACCTAACGGTGCCATGAGCTTCTAATCACTATTTATAAAAATTATACCTATTTTAATATTATATAATCATGACTACTGTTATGCTATATCTAATAATATAAGTTTATCTAATAAAAATTTATTTCTTTCAAAAAGGTTTCCTATTTATTGCTGTACTGCAAAGGATTTGGGGATGAGCCATAATCTCCCAGTTGCGTCAGTACTTAGGTAAGCTCAACGTCTCTAATTCAATTTTGTATACCGGTTTCATGAAACCCAGGTTCACTAGAATTTGTGGAATCGGTCCATCACTACAGTTGGTGTTCACCTTTACAACTCTTTACCTAGGGAATAGGACAGGCAAAGGACGTCTTGATTCCATTAGGGGTGCCCCACAATATCCCCCTGAAAGGGGGTGTCCTTTTGCCACCCCTATATATCGGCAAATTAAAGTTTTTTTTTTTCTAGTTTCTGTCTTATAGGGAAATATATAATGCTAAATTTAAAATTCCAATTACAACGTGAGAGGTTAGACAACAATCTAATTTTCGACCCTAAAAATCGATATCCCGTTTAGCTAGAAAATTAAAATGTGTCTTAATAACTTAGCCACAAAGTCCAATCTTGTTCCTCGCTAACTGACTTTGTGTAAAGCACGTATAAATTTCCCACCTCTGACATTTTGTTAGATTTTGACCATTTGAGAACTGTCAAATTATGGGTTCTCCAATGACTACATTACCCTCTTGTCTGAACGATCGGCTGATCTAATATATTACAGCTTACATTTATTGGGTGTGATCTCCCTTCATACCCTTAAATATATCGGGGCGTAACTCAAATAATTGCTAATCCTTCCCTCGGAACTACATACCCTCCGAACTATTACCCTCCCATAACCCCACGGACTGACCCTTGTTAATACCACTTTTCACAGAACCAGACTTCCAAACAGATATATCCACAGGGATCAAATACACTTAAAAACAGCATCCTCGCTAATATATATATTATATAATATATATATATTATATAATTATATTAAAATATAATATATATATTATGATTTATTATATAAATATATATTAAGTATTATTAATGATATTATATGTGTATATTATTTATTATTAAAAATATATATATTAAAATATATTTATTTTATTTATATATTTATAATAGTATAAATATATAGTATTATTATATATATATATATATATATTAATTAATTATGTAGTCTTCTTTGTAAAATGATTTGTAATGTGTGGTGAATCTGAAGAGAGTTTGAGAGGATTGGTAGAGAGTTTAGCAGGATATTTTGTTGATATTATTAAATAGAACAAGAAGGATTGTTATCGATTTTGTTGTTTATTTATATTAAATGGTTTAAAGGGTTTTATGGTTATAGAATCCTGAAGTGAAATCGATTTCCTTTTATGCCATCATGGCTTGAAAATTTAATTAGATTATGAAGATACTTTTGAGAAAACAATTGAGTGGAGTTATAAATATTTAATAGGGATTTATATTTTAATGCCTAAGAAGTTATTATAGTATTTTATTATTAAAAGTTGGTTGGGATAAATGGCAGGAAAGGTGGCTGGTGCAAAATTAAAATCCTTGGTGAGACCCGTAAAGAGGACTTTAAGTAATCTTGTTTAAGTAGCAGCTATGAAGGTAACTTAGCAATAAAGGGTTAAATGCTTTGTTACATATGTTATGATTATGATTTTATATTGTAAAAGATGTTTGTTATAAAAGATATCGAAACGAGGGGTAATATATATGATCTATAAATGAGTATCAATGGGTTCAAGATGGAAATAAAATCTTAGGGGCGTGTTTAAGGTAATGAGAAGTATCAACTGAGGTATTAAATAATTCATTAAGGGGCGGTGCAGAAGTGAAGAATGAACGTAGTATGGTGTGTAAAAAGGGATAAATGAGAGAATAAATGAAAAGTAGAAGTAGGTTGAAGATATTGGATTTTACAATCATATGACTCTCTATGGGCTGTAATGTGAATGGTATTTTTATGATATGAATTACTTGGATTTTGAGTTTAAGCGAGATGAAAGGTATACAGGAGAGGGTAATAGATGAGTCGTTTGGTGTATGTGAGTTTGGCACAGGATACGTAGCTTGGAAACTTTGGGCAGGGTACCTGCCAGAGAAGCCATGAAGACTGAGATTTGAAAGTTTTCATGCGAGAAAAATAGAGTATTGTATATACAGTCTTCTGCCTGAAAATTAGTAAATCATAATGCGGAAGTTTTCACGTAACTTAGGAGAAGAAACAGAAAAAAAGGGAACAGAGAAAGGAAAAAAAAGAGAAGGAGCATGGACACTAGGAGGACCCATAGGATGGACGAGGGGTAATTATGTGAGCAGGGGTGTAACTTTGGTTGCTGGGTGCCGGGCCACAACTGCGTCGCGGAGATGAAACCCCGGATTACCTGCCGAGGTGTGATAATCCGAAGCAGTCGTGAGTTTTTGATCGGTGATCGTGCGCCGGCTCCAGGGTTAGCTGAAGCTCTCAGGGAGTGGATTTTCTAGTTATCTGCCTTGGTGGGCGTCAGAGGTTTTCGTTTTCTCACTTAGAAGTATTTAAACATTAGAAATTGGGAAATTGGTAAGCGATGGGGCCACCCATGCCTAACGCAATTGCCAACACATAATTCTTTTCTAATTCTTAAACATTATTTCATTTTTTCCAGGTTGGACACACACTTAGTATATATATATTTTGTTTTTCGTATTTCTCTTTCCATTTCTTCCTCATTTGCTTTTTTGCCGCAAAGAAAAAAAGATGGTGTGTGGATATATATAAATAGATTTATTATTTTATAAATTATTAAAAACCCTAAATATTTGGTTTTTGCTGGACGTACCATAATTTGCAGGTCAGCATTACCCTATCAGCAAGCCCGCTAGGCCAGCCCGTCCTCTGGGTCCATATCCCGGCGATTACCATGTTTTATATATTTATAAAAATTAATTTATGGTTTTTTTTATATTTTGTATTATTATGTTATAATGTTATTTATATTAAAAAAATAAAAAATTCTTAGATAATAAAATAAATATAAATAAAACCGGTTGTACCATAGAGAAGATCTAGTTGCTAACTAAGCGCAGCTTCCGTTACCCTAGTCAATAAATACTACTGCAATTATTCATAGATAATAAGTAGCACCGGAGCATTGATATGTTTGAAAAACCTTGAAATATACTTAAATACTTTTATATTCTTGAGTATAGCCTCACCGCTAATAATTAGTATATTTACTAATCATAACTCAAACATAATTAAATGAGCATGAAAATTATGGAGAGTGAGTTATTCGATTCGAAATAAACATATCTATAACCACTGGAGGAGTTAAGCTTATAAGTTATAAATATAGTAGTTAAGATATATACTTAGTTATTTTAGTCATATAAATAATTTAGTAGTATTAATTAAAGTTATAGTTAGATAGTAGTAGTAATAGTTAGTAGTAGAAACATCGTATGATATTTGTTATTAATAATATAGTCTCCTTGTTTTGTAATTACTTGTAATTAACATATTATAATATACATTCGTTTATATTTATAATATATATATAATATAGTATTTTCATTAAACTTTGAGATACTTGGACTTAAATTAAAAATAATATATTATAAGATAAGATAATATATATATAAGTGCTAATTATATACCTACATATATAAATATAATAATATATATATATATAATTATATACATATATTATATAATATAATTAAATATAATATTATAATTATTATATTATATATTATATATATAATATTATATATATATTATATTAATATAATATGATATATTATAATAATATATATTATTATATTTATATTATTATATTATATGATATTAATATATATATAATACATAATTATAATATATATATATATATATATAATATAACATTTATAATTATAGTAATATAAGTATATATAATTATATTATTATATATATACTTATATTATATATTATATATATATAATATATTATATTTATATATTAATATATTTATTAATATATCTATATAATTATTAATATTAATTATTAATTATTATATATTATTATAATAATATATATATATTATATATATATATATATTTAATATATATAAAATTATGAACAGGATGACCAAAGTAATGCAGCAGAGGAAAATTTATATATATTATAGAAAACATTTAATATATATATTTATTATAAGATTTATATAAGAATAATTATAATTATAAATGTTATTTATTCAAATCAGAGCGATTAGAGCCATTATGGAGCTATCGACTAATTAAATAGAAAAAGAACTTACAAGGTTTGGAGAATAGATATAATAATTTAGGTCAAAAAATAACTAACACAACAATTAGCACATCCTATCAAAAGAGATTTAGGTCGGAGTCAATAAATGATATCTCATCTCGCAAGTAACGATCGTAAGACATAACCAGTATAGTACTACAGTTTGGTAGTACGTAGTACGTAGTAGTAGTAAGTAGTAAAGTGTACAGATTAAGTAGTAGTAGATAGATAGAAGAGCGTCGTAAAGTACATAGGTAGTTATGATTAAAAGTGTTCACCAAGTAGTAGAGTATCAATTAGTTAGCAGCTCTACTGGTTACGCTTTAAGGACAACTGCATAAGAGTAAACACTAGTACAAATAGATATCAATAGTTCAAAACCTAGGTACGTCCATAATTAAATAGATCCATAGGAAAATATGTTTACACCTTAAGTGCAAGGGATGTACATTCAAAACTAACACAACTTCGGGGAACCACTGGGGAAACGTATAGCATATTAATGAACCTAATACTTTTTTAACCCAAATTCGCGGTATCTAGGAATGTTGGGGAGATCGGATATATTATATCACCTCTAATAAGGAGGGTTATGATATGGGGTGTCAATTATCAGACCCAATCCATAAGGGGCGGAGAAAGGATTGTTTGTATAATAGAGTATACAATGTAATAAATGAGTATATCAGAAAACCTTTTAGATAGCTATATAAGTAAGGAATATATATATATATAAGATAAGATAAGTAAATAGTGTTATTAGAAAAAACATATAAGAAGAAGATAAAGAAAGAATAAGAAGAAGAAATAAGTAATAAAAAATAATAATAAATATAAGAAGAAGAAATAAGAAGAAGATACAGAAGAAGAAGATATTTATACACTGTAAAATAGTTTATATATATAACGGTGTTTCAATACTATACCCCTTATGGGGGTTAAGGTAAATAGTAGTAGTAGTTAGAGTTATAAGTATAGTAAGTTAAGTTAGTAGTATAAGTTAGTTAAGTTCAGTAGTATAGTTTATATAATAAATGATTAAGTTATTTATAAAAAAGATAAGTAGTGAGAGGATGTTTAATACGGTAACGAGAACCTCTCAATTGTGGGGAAGGAGGGGCTGATAAGGCGAGAGAGTCATCCCCAACACCCAGTGGGGTGGTAGAGATCCTGATAAGCCATCCCTCGTCTAACCACTAAATATATGGAATAGTATAGATAAGGGAACAAGAAGTAAATAAGAAAGGAAGGGAAGAAACAGTGATTAGCTGTAAGATAGGACACAGGCTAGAGAAAAAGTTTGAATGATTATATGATAAAATTATGGCAGAAGAGAAGAACAAAAACCAAGATGAAGAGGAAGAAGAATATATAATTATCCACACAAGATCATGCAGGGCCTACTCACCATCCGTATAAACCGTATTAATATGGGGCATTTTATTGTAAGTTTAATGAGTTACTGATGTTAATTCGTATAGTTTAGTATCTTTCCAATCTATGAGTGAGCATGAGTATGGTTGAAAAAGGCCAAAATAAGTCTTTAACCAAGATTAATGATGAGTAACGATATGGTCGAAATAAGTTAGTTTAGTTAGTTTAGTTAGTTAAGTTAAGTAGTTAGGTTAGTTAGTCTGCAGTTGGAGTAGTGTTTATAGTAAGATACGTTTAGTATAGGTCGTTTTTAAAGTTAGTAAAAATAGTCAAGGAATATATCGTAGAATGATTAATATTTTATTTAAAAATATTACATAGTTTACTAATTTCAATCGCCTGAGTTTATTATTACAATTTATATTTAGCACATTACTCTTTATTTAACTAAGATTAAACCACGGGGACCTTAAATTGTAACATATTATTAATAAAAGTTTTCCACAGAAGCAACCTCCGAAATCACTGGAAGCAGATGCCAAACCTCCCAGCCGTAGCCAGCGAAGGATCGCTTAAAACGCGCCATTCGAAACGTCCAATGACAGATCAATCGGGTAATGAGTAGTATGATGCAAGAAGTATGATGATTCATCTTATGCCTCTGGTTCTGGCAGCCGTGAGTCCGAGTCCACAGTACTGGATATATCATAATATAGCGGTTACTAATAAGGGACTAGCTCCGACATATTGGGCTGTTAGCTATACCTATTTAATCTATGCACTTACACCCTCACCCAATTCGGGGTACCTACCGTATGATGGTTTACTTCTGCGTATCCTCTCTCTGAGGGTGGATTCATCCCACATTTAAGTGGAGGCATTATTCCGCTGTGAGAATAAATTGATTTCGGAAATTAAATTGCGCCTGAGCGTCCGTGAGATCTCACGTGTTGTAAATTATAATTATTAACTAGTCCGCGTGAGGCCGTCACTACGCTCCTCTCAGTGGACTTTCGCATGATCTCACTCAGTAACCCTCTCCATCTCTGAGAGCCTAACTTCACAGTCCGTGAGGCTCGACTCAGGCATCCAGAAATTCCATGTCCATTGGCTTCCGACTCAAGGCTCCAGAACCAGAGGCTGATTAACGGTAATGAATTCTCCAATACTTCTTTATCTCCTTCGTCTTCTTGCGCTTGAGAATAATATTATTGTTGTTCGGGACCTCTTATGAAAACATGCCTTACGACTGATACGAATGTGTTAGTAATTACGCCTTCTGGATTTAATATACTAGGCTTCAGTGGATGTTTTCTGCACCTTGTTGCTCTGTGGAAAACTTTCTATATTAAAATGTTCATTTATTAGTCACGTGCGTTATAAGGGCTGTGAGTAAAAGAAACAACGTAATTGTGGCTGCAATCATAAGATATGATATACGATTGATAGAAACGGTGTGGATATATTTATGCCTATAGTAATAGCAACAACACTCGATGTTTCTACTACCTATCAGACGTATACTCCACTAAATTTGAATGACTGGTCACGAGAGATAACCGGACTACTGACTACACTCACTGTTGCCATGACTGACTACACACTCTGATCAGTATTCTATACTTGAGCTGCTCTACTACTACTGATTGGCCGAGTAATTGTTGCACCGGTTGGTAAGAGCGGGATTTGTGGAGGGTATGCGGGTGATGGTAAGATTGACTGGCTGGTTCTTCTCTTCTTCTTTCTCTTCATCTTCTTATTTTTCTTCTTCTCTATTCTTCTTCTGATTGCGCTCTTTGCCTCCGTCAGTGCTTCTTCAGGCTATGCTATTCTTCTTCCTTCTTAACATTAGTGTCTCGCTCTGGTTATTAATCTCTTAGGCTATCTAGACATATTTCTTCCAGATCTCTTTGTACGATATACCTCTATATCATGCCATCCTTGCACTGTGGATTCCTAACCAACTACTACATCTACTACTACCTTACTACTTACTAGCTTTACTTTACTACTACTTCACTTTATCTACCACCTAACTGACTTAGAACTAGTTTTAACTACTGGAAATAACTATGTTTGCACTATATATAACTTACTACTACTAACTCATACTAACTACTTAACTACTAACTACTAACTATTGCTACTATCTACTAACTACTAACTCCTAACTGATCATATTGAATGTTATTACTTATTTATCCTTAATCTTATCTCTATTATTTTATATTATTATACCTTTTTTCTTCTTCTTATTCTTCTTCTATTAAATTCTTTCATTATCCTTCTTATTTTCTATTCTTTAATAGGCTATCTTAGTGATTTTATTTCAGGGCTACCATATTGTACTTATATTATACACTCTCTTTATATTACAAAAGTTCAAATCTTCAGCTGTTAGATTGGGTCTGATAATTGCATAACACAATCTACTCATATATATATCACTTTATTTAATTAGACAGTACGCAGCCCTGGTTCATATACTGAATTTAAAAATTAGTTTTTAATCTACTTAATATTAAAAAAGTTAGTGTATGTAGAAGATAAACTTTAAACAATATTTTATTAAAATTTAGTTGAGTACATACATGTTATAATATATAATAGTTTATGTGCAGCGTATAGATGCCTAAATACTACTACTACTTACTACTAACTACTACTTCTACTTCTTAAACACTACATCACTACTACTACTACTACTACTAACGCTACTACTCAAGGTCATATATAATACATGCCAAAAAAATTTATTCTTTCTCTGGCGTTAGGTATGCTATTTTAGGAATGCTATTTTATATAAAATATCAAAGAGATTGAACGTGCAATTTTAATATATTATTTACCAGCATTATCTCTCAACCTGAGTCTGTTTCAAACAGTAATAGTCCATGGTTAATGCCGCATAAATTGATTAAATGCCAAAAAAATTTATGTATATATTAATATATAATATTACTATATATATATATATATTATATAATATATATATATTAATTAATTATATAATATATATATATATATAATTAATACCATATATTATAATATATTATATTAATATATATGTAATAAATTATTAATATTAATATATTATACGTAGAAGGTTGGCGTTAGGTATGCTATTTTAGGATATGCTATTTTATATAAAATATCAAAGAGATTGAACGTGCAAATTTTAATATAGCGAATTCCTTTACATGCAAACACAGAGGATTATTTCATTCATGTCATCCAAAATTAATGAGACATTTGGATCTGTCTGATTCTACCTTTAACTACTACTACTACTACTACTACTAACTTATACTACTTAACTATCCATACTTACTACTATATACTTACTACTGCCTCTCTGAGCTTATATATATATATATATATATAATAATATTTAGTATCTTCGTTATTTGTTCTGCCATCAATAACTTCAAAGATGTGCTCAAAGGGCATTATAATACAGAAGACATGTTAGCCTGTAAGCGTCTGACCAAATTTTCTTCGAGAAATTTAATAACGCATCCCAATTGTCATACCCAGAGCGAGATACACTACATACTTCTAAGTTGGGTTCATATCAGAGGAGCGGAAAGGTTATTATTTACTTCAGGTTTTTTCATCCACGTCATTCATTGGGATGGCGCGATGAGATTGCTCGGATTACCTATATAATTGAAATAATCTGACATTGATTTTCTTCTGTTAGGGAGTCTGATAATAACATGTTAGGAGAGGGGACTCTAGCCCGGTAGATAGATATTTTACTCATGTAAAGAAAGAGGGGTTTAACAAAAAAGCGAGGTTATTGGGGCACAGCAGCACGAGTGGAGGGTTGGATGGGATTGGTCCCCTTTGGGGTGCTGGCTTTGGGTTACTAAGTTTATATCTGCTTTTGAGTTATAATGATCAATACAATGCCCTCTATTTTCTTTACCAGAAATATAATGTTTCTATTATTCACGTTAAAAACTACAACTTGCTTAAAGTTTCAGCAACTAATTTCACATTATATTCGAAAAGTTCAAATGTATATTTATTACAATTTTATATAAAGATTAATAATCGTGACGTTAATTTCTTAATTGTTATATTGAATCGAGGACGCTCTACCTACATAATCTTTCGGGTCTTACATTTAAAAGGGATCTGTGGAATTTTGGATATATAGCATAAGAATTCTGAAGACGCGTGGACAGGCATATTGAAATTTGGGTTACTCTGTTCCACTTCGGAAGATCCTCATTTCGAGAGCGCCGCTAATTTGGGGCTGTTCTCACTGTGATTTCGAGTCTGAGACTATTCATCATTGACTAGTTGCTTTTTTGGTGGTATTATGTTCCTCAGGAGGGATCGAATTTCTATCTGCACGGGAGGTACTGGAAAATATATGATAAGTTCTATACGACCACTTAAGTATTCGGTAGTTGGCCTCGCCGAGATGCACATTATCTGGCATGTACTGATCTAACATGAGCTATATTTTCTCAACATATATCCTTTCGTTTATGATCATATTCATCACTTAGATTTTAGTCATCTAAACTGATATATTCAAATAGTACATCCTTGACCTAAGGTTCTCCTAGTTTGTAATTTATTTATACATTTACTATATATCATTAAATATAATACTTACCCGATCCTCTACTTCAATTAACTTTATAGGTAATATATATTTACTGAGAATGGCACTATTGAGCCCCTCTATTAAACCTTTATAATTTTAAAGTTGCACATATTTCTATCTATCTATCAACTTAAATTTAAGCTAATCGTTTATTAATACTAAATTACTAATTATAGCACGTTAATTAGTTTACTAGATAAAATTACATGTCCTAAGTAACAAAAATAGCTTGTAGCGAAACTTCTCAAAACAGTAAAGTATATATAAACGAGCTTTTTAATTAATTATAAATTTTAATTGGGTACTCAGGTTTCATCAGATTATAAACCAAATTCACGAACAATTGTTGTTGGCACTCAATGTGTTTCCCAAGATAGTAGCAAAAATTGACTCAATGTTTCCTTAGATAATAACCCAAATTGATATATATATCTAGTCTCTTGACTAATAATTTACTCACAATAATTTTTTTACTCTTAGCTGTTCCTCACTTTTACCTTATCATGAGTCTGTTCCGTCCGGATGGAGAGTTGAACTTAACGAATTAATTTACGAAAACAGCCCCAGAAAGATAAAATATTTGAGGATTGGAGGTATTGAAAAGATATGATCTATGAGATATAAGATATGATATAAGATCTATGAACATATTATCAAATAACTTCTGATTTGTTGTTCATACTTCATTTAGGGACGGAATTAATCCTTAAAATAAAACAAGTAATGAGACTGGGTGAAAAATATTCCAAATGAACACCCCCCCCCCCAACACTCCTCAGAACATTTAGTCTCTTAGAAGATTAGCAGGAGAAATATTGTTATCCTCCCAAGGCTACTATTTGGAAAGGGAACTCCAAGAATATTGAAGAAAGAGGAAGGTTTTAGTTGTGTGGAAGATTATGTAGAGTAGGTAGCTGAAAGATTAGCGCTTTTAGCTGGAGGATTAGCGCTTTTAAGGCATTGAAACACTATATTTTCTTTTCCCTTTTTAGGTTACTTCCAAAATGCAAAAAATATATATATAAATGCTGAAGTAATTTGAATACAAGAAGTAATCATTAATGATCAACATATATAGAATGAATATTAGAACAGGACTCTGAGGAACTTTTCTATATTATATATTTAAAAGATGAAAGATTGGTGTCCACAACAGCTGGTGAAGAGCAATCGGAAAGCAAATCCGGGATTAGGTTACAAAGTGAACAAATCTTGAATGATGGAAGTTTGGGAATCAAAACTTCATGTAAGTCTCCATCGAAAGGTTCAACTACAAAATTATTATTATTATTATTATTATTATTATTATTATTATTATTATTATTATTATTATTATTATTATTATTATTATTATTATTATTATTATTATTATTATTATTATTATTATTATTATTATTATTATCATTATTATTAGTATTATTATTATTGCTCTTGTTGTTGTTGTTGTTGTTGTTGTTTTGTGTTGTTGTTGTTGTTGTTGTTGTTGTTGTTGTTGTTGTTGTTGTTGTTGTTGTTGTTGTTGTTGTTGTTGTTGTTGTTGTTGTTGTTGCTGTTGCTGTTGTTGTTGTTGTTGTTGTTGTTGTTGTTGTTGTTGTTGTTGTAGTTGTTGCTGTTGCTGTTGTTGTTGTTGTTATTTATTATTAATATTTTGCTATGTGACCAGAGGTCAAAGGTTGGATATACCAAAAAATTGCTTAAAATAAATGATGAATAACTCTCCCAATTCTAAATTTTATAAGATATTTTTAATGATCGGATGAATGGTAAAAATATTACAGCAATTTTTCAATTATAAATTTTTTAAAAAATTTCCACAATATTAGTCTTAAGAACGACCTTACAAGAAGAGGAAGCAAGAGCTATTTGTTCAGCTCAAGATATTGTCCCTCAAAATTATCGATTTTCTTTAACCTTATTAGCAATACGTAGCCCATCACACATTTTGGTGCCTCAAATGCTATACCTGCTTCTGAGCGCATTTGACCTTCTGATGCAAAAAAATTTCATCCATTTTCCCCTGTCATCTCTATCTTTTGTGATGTAGAACATACACCTTATGCCACTTTACCCTTTGCTGACCCAGAAAACCGAATGATATTTTAATATAGTGTTTAAATTAATATATTTCAGTATGAAGGAAACATGTTAAAAATTAAAAAAAGCTGTACTACATGAAAATCATTTTATTTCATATTAAAAGTATACGTTTATGAAGCACTTTCCATTTATTCGACAAACAAGAAGCGTTGGAGCTTTTGTAAAACTTGCGAGAATAGACTCTGCCAGGACAATCCCTTAATAGATTCCAACAATAGTCAGCAATCATATGTGCGTCCCATCTTGCTTGGTATCTGACTTCCATTGTTTTTAAGTCTTGGTGAAATCTTTCATCCTGCTTTTTGATTAGATCACCAAGGCTCTCTGGAAAGCGATGTACGGATAGTTGACTTTAACACTCATGTTACGGCCTCGCCTGTTGAAATTAAACAGCATATCATTTACTAGTTGAGTGTAACTCTCTGCCTCTGCCTTCTTGTTCCCAAGAAAGTTTTTCACAACAACAAGATCAAATGAAGACCAGGCACATGATTCAACTTCATTCATTTGTTATATGAAATGTAGGTCATTTACAAGTTGTCTGATATGTGAGCCATCCAAAAATTACTGCTTTTAGCTTTTCCATGGTAAGTTCAGATAACTTAAGAGCTATGCATCCTATGCACGAACTGTCTTTCTTTAAAGCTTTTATAAATTGTTTCATCAGACCTAGTTTTATATGCAGTGTGACAGTATGATTTTATCTAGTGGTACCAAAGGTTTATTGATTGCAATCGTGTCCTTTAATCACCATGTATTCCCTCGGAGGCCAATCTTCTGTTGCACAATTTTCGTGTTTTGTTCTACTATCAAAGAGGCATAAAAAGCAAGGATACTTTATGTAGCCACTTTGTTTACCAAGATAAAAATTAACCATCTTCAAATCTACACAAATCACCCATTGATGTTCTTGGTAATTTATCTTTTCCAAGACTAAATAGATGGTCTGATATTCTTTCTTCATCTTCGTGGAGTAACAAATAGGAATAGATCCATATTTGTTGCCGTTATGTAAAAGAACACATTTCAAACTACTTTCTGAACTGTCAATGAAAAGACGCAACTCACATGGGCTAGATTTTGAAAGACCAATTTTCCTCAGAAGGTTTCTCCCATGTCATTATAAAATACTAAATTGTTGTTTTCGCTAAAGATTGACATTAATCCTTTTCTCTATTTCGATAAAGTGTAATTTTCGTTCCAGACTGAAGTATATTCTTTTCTATCAGTCTTGAGGCAAGCAATTTATACGATTCCTTGGAAAGATTTAAGTCCCTGATCAGATCACTCAATTCATTCTGGTTAAAATGTTAACCATTTGAAGTTGTTTTGAAACGTAACAAATTAAACATAGCCTAAAATATCTAAAACTTACAATGGGCGAAAACCTTTAATAGATACTAACATTTGGAACTACGAATAAGACCTTAACATTTGGACCTTTGAATAAGTTCTCAACCTGCCCCTTATTACACAGCAAAACTCAACCTATCTCTGCTTTTCAATCATATCATCAGCAGATAAAGCAGTATTATCTAACAAAATTCCTTAACAAAGTGTCCAAACTATCAAAGATACCAGCATCTTGAACTATGAACTAATACTACATTTATCAAAATGTCTTGCATATCAAATATAACATCATTTTGAACTATGAATAAACGTGGACATTAGCAAAATT